>QFEU01003228.1:0-11656 GCA_003316345.1 Tricholoma terreum
TATAAAGCTAGAACACCCGGGACAATAAGGGGTCACCAGCCAAGGTTAAGTGATCCAAGCAATGGTTACCCTGCTATTTAATCAGCTAAAAATAAGCAAAAAACCCGCACATCATAGCATATTAACTAAAATGGTGGTAATTGCCCAGATCCCTTAACTTTAATGGAGAACTATTGAGCTTTCAAGCTGATCTAGCTTCATAAATAGTTTCAGAATATTCCCTCTTTTATTTAATTTTCCAGAAAGCCTTCAATGCAAGTAGGAGCAACACTAAATGTCCATAATCATATTCAAAAAATCCAAAGCTAGCTAGCTGGCAAAGGGAACATATAAACATTACACAAGATTCTTACAATGCCACCTCTGGTAATTGTCCTGCTTGGCCTTTCCTGTTCTCTTTATTAGTGTCTGGAGAAAGCTTTTGGATATAGGATACTTACACAAAGGAACACTTTGAGCACCCACCTGATCCAGGACAGTTGCTTCCATCATGTCCTGCTGATATACACACATTACACTTTCCCTTTGTTCAAGTACTTGATCCCATTACAATGCCTGAAAATGTATTGCTGTGTCCAGTCACAGGCAAGAGTTTTTTTTCGGCCAATTTCTTTTTCTTTTTCTGTGGTCGAAGCAGATCCAGTGCATGGTTTGAAGATGCATGTCCAGTAGACATGAATGAGGCAAAGGGGAGATTTTCAAGCTGTAGGGCTGAGCTTGATGCAATAGGCTCATTGTCTACTTCCATCGGATAATCCAGTACTTATCACTCTCCCACCTAATCCTATAGGACTCCGCCTATTCCGTGTGGACTCCGTGTGGACTCCTTGTAGGACAATATTATGCCAAATACCACTACAAGGACTCCATACAGACTCCATAAGACTCCACATGGACTCCGTGCGGACTCCTTGTTCATTTTTTTTTAGTGATCATCTGTGTCAGTTCTTTACTATTCCCAACCTAGTTCGAATGGAGTCCGAGTGGCATCCAAGCTCGAATGAACTTCATGAAATGTTTGATAAGTTACCATAAAAGTTTTGTCAAGGGCAAGGGTTGAACTTGCAACCTAATGATTATTAAGCAATTACCAACACACAATTATCCAACTGAGCCAAAGTGGCTTACTTTAGTATCATTAAAATGTATATTTATTGTCTATTTACAAATTACATTGTAAACAAAAACATTAAAACTACACTACCCCTCTTGCAAAGGATGCAAGAGGAGGGGGGGTCAAGGGCGTGGGCCTGCGTTGTCATCACCATCTTCCCGTCCCCACCGTGTTTGTCGTTCTCACCTCCCACGGGTCCTTTCTCCTCGCCTTTGCCCTCACCCCTGTTCCCGTCCCCTTGCCCCTGCTGTTGTTGTCCCCTCGCTCATTCTGTCCTCACCATCCTCACATCATCTTGTTGTCCAGCACTCTCAATCCATCCTATGAGCAGGGGCTTGTAGCGGTGGTCACGGGGCTTCCTTGTGGCTCGTTGGCTGTCCCCGCCCTCGTTGTTCTCTCAGGTCCTGCTGTTGTCCCCTCCTCACCGTCCTCATGGTCATTGTTGTCTCTTGCTGTCATTCCTGTTGTATCCCCCTGGTTGTCATGGAGGTGGTTGGGGTATCCTCGTCATCATAGCACCCACTGGCCACCCTGCAAGCAGTTGCTCGCAGTGGTGGAGGCAGGTGCTGGGTGCTGGGTTCCTTTGTCCCCCTCCTCGTCATGCCCCTTCTGTTGGCGTTCATCCTGGTCCCCGTCCCTGTTCATCGTCCCCTCATCCTGTTGTCTCCCCTTGTTGTCCCTGTCCCCTTGTTGCCCCTGTTGTTTCCCCCCTGTCCTCGTTGTTGTTGTTGTCTCCTTGTTCCATTGTTGTCCCTGTACCTGTCCTATTGTGGTTGTGGTTGGGGTATCCTCATCATCATAGCACCCACTGGGGGTGGGTGCTGGGTGCTGGGTTCCTTTGTCCCCCTCCTCGTTGTGCCCCTTCCATTGGCATTCATCCTGGTCCCCGTCCCTGTTTGTCGTCCCCTCATCCCGTTGTCTCCCCTCATTGTCCCTGTCCCCTCGTCTTCCCTGTCCCCTCGTCGTCCCTGTCCCCTCGTGGTCCCTGTCCCCTTGTCGTCCCCATTGTTTCCCCCCTGTCCTTGTTGTCATTGTTGTCTCCTCGTCCCGTCATTGTCCCTGTACCTGTCCCATCTCGTCCATTAGCACCTGCTTTCCCCCGTGTGAGCAGTGGCTCACAATGGCAGGAGCGGGTGCTGGGGTCACTGCTTGTTCTCGTTGCCCTCTTTGTCATTGTCGTCTGCCCCCCGTCATCATTCCCTCGTCCTTCTCCTCGCTGGCCCCATGTTGTCCTTATTGTTTTCTCGACCCTTGCCTTTCTGTTGTCCATTAGCACCCACTTTCAGCCCTGCGAGCAGTTGCTCGCAGCAGCAGGGCAGGTGCTGGGGTCATCATCTTCATCTTCGTCCCTGTTGTCCTCCTCCTACACCTCCAGTTCATCATCGAGCGTGATCCACCCTGTGAGCAGGGGCTCACAGTGGTGGTTCTGGGTGGTAGTGTGGAGGCTGTGCTGGCTGTCATCCCGGTTTTGGCCTTGTGGCGTCGTTATACTACACACATAACCTATCATTAATGAAAAAGAAGTTAGTTAAAAAAACAAAGACAGTAAATAATACTTAACTGAAGCCCAAATGACGTTGTCATTGTTTGGGCCCATTTGTTTGTTTGTGCCAGTAGTGGGGGAGATGGTGTCATTGTCGAGAGTGGTGGTGGTACAGTTGACTCCCTCATAACCCATAGCTCTGATAACCCATACTCTCCCATAACCCATAGAATTTTTGGTCCACCAAGTTGGTAGGCAGGGAATTTGAACCCATAACCCATACTCTCTAATACCCCATAACCATACCTGTTGCAAGGTAAAACCCATACATTTCATTACCATATATATGTTAGTTCAGTTGGTCATGTAAACTGTGATGTGCCACAAACATCTAATTTACTTCAATACTCAAATCCCAGCTACCTATGCCATTAAGACCTCTTGAGGTCCTGAAAAAGGGGCTGAAAACCTTGCAGGCACAGGTTAAAGCCAAGAAAGAGAAGCTTCAGGCTCAGCTGCATGAGAAGAAGTCAATATCATCACTTGAAGAGAAATGGCTTGACAATGAGGCAAATTTGGTGGATGAAGAATGGGTTTTGGAGGCGCTGAAAAAGGCTTCGGATTACAAGAGAGGCTTAGAAAGACTTGATGAAGCGCAGAAGGATATTGTCAGAAGATTGCGGGAAGTGGCAGGTGACCTAAGCAAGGTGGTTGGAAAGAAGCAGAAAGGTACGTGAATAGTTATGGCTCCAGTACCATTGCAGTAACATTGAACCAACATAAAGGATCTGAACAAAAAGTGAATGAGAGGGAGGAACTAGTGTTGCCTCAACCGGCTTGAGGCCTTTTAGTATTTTGCAAATAACCTGGCAGGGTGCCCTCCGATTGCTTAGGTTTGAGAGACGACCCATCAACCTTTAGGGTTGTGGATGTCCACAAATATTCCCAGAATATTGTGTAATTTATTGGAATTGAAATTGCCCTTGACCGGTTTTTGCCCAGTCAGCTTGCAAAAACCAGTCAAGGGCAATTTCAATTCCAATAAATTACATAATATTCTGGAAATATTTGTGGACATCCACAACCCTAAAAGTCGATGGGTCGTCTCTCAAACCTAAGCATTTGGAGCACACCCTGCCAGGTTATTTGCAAAATACTAAAAGGCCTCAAGCTGGTTGAGGCAACACTAAGAACCCATCAAATAAGGAACATAGTGCACCTGTTTTCACCAAGAAGGAGAATGTGACACTTACCCAGCACATTGAAATTTTGGACTGGTATCATAAGAATGGCAAAAATCAGTCGAAAACAGCGAAACACTTTGATTCAATATATCTGAACCTAAAGATAAAGCAGCCACTGGTCTCTGCATGAGTAAAGGATGAACCAAAATGGTGGGAAGAGTGGGAATGTAACAATGGAGGATGCACAGCCAAGCGGGCTTGTCAAACACAGCATCCAGAAGTGACAGAAATGATAGAGCTGTGGGTGTCAAAGGCGATGGGAGAGGATATTCTACTCACAGGTGAGGTCCTATGCCAGAAGGTGGACAAAGTGTGCAGACCTGGCAGGCGTCCCATAGGACGAATGACTCAATCTAAGTGATGGTTGGTTGACTCGATTCAAGGCCCAGACTGGTTTGAAGCAATTTAAGCGCCATGGTGACGCAGCATCAGCAGATCTGGAAACAGTGAAGAGAGAGCAAAAACGCATCCAGGAGCTCATCAATAAATATGGTTATGAGCTGTGGGACATCTTTAACATGGATGAGACTGGGGTATTCTATGCATATGTACCATACCAATTTCTTAGTTTGCATGTACTCATGTTCACAAATAGGATGCCTCCGGATCGAGGTTTATCAAACAAGAAACATTCAGGAGTGAAGGGCTGAAAAGTCAGACTCACCTATGCATTTACATCTAATGTGGATGGGTCTGAGAAACTGTCACCTATCATCATCGGTAAAGCAAAGGAATCTCAAGCATTCCAAAAGAAGTCAGGCAAGCAGCTAGGCATTTACTATCGGAACAACACAAAGGCTTGGATGACTTCAGCACTGTATCAGGAATGGATTCAGGAATGGGATTCTGAACTACGCTCGAAAAACCGGAAGATCCTTCTTTTACAAGATAATTTCTTGGGTCACATTGTTCCAGATGGTCTTCAGAACATTCGCGTCAAGAATTTCGAGCTGAATCTTACTGCGCATGTCCAGCCAATGGATCAGGGCATCATTCAATGCTTCGAAGCTCATTACCATGCAAAATACATCCAGTGAGCCATTGACAATTATGAGGCAGGTGTCACTCCCTCGAAAATCTATGATATCAACCAACTCCAAGCAATGTGGCTTGCAGATGCAGCTTGGCACGAAGTGGACGTGACTACGATCAGGAATTGCTGGAAGAAGGCCGGTATTCTTCCCTCATCTTCTCGCACTCCAGTTCCCAATCTAATTATCCCTATCTCATCATTCCTCAATGTTGACAACATTGAAAATCCAGTTGCATCTGCTGAGAAGTAGCTTAATCATGCTCTTGATGAGCTGGAATCAACTGGGTTACTTCAGGCAAGCAACAGGATGGATATCGAGGCACTACTCAATCTGGCTGATAAGTCACGGGTTATGGATGAGACAACAGATGATGAAATATGCTGGGCTGTGTTGGATGCGAGAAGAGCACAGGAAGCAGCATTGATCAATGGTGGAGATGATGATGATGATGATGATGATGATGCATCCATTGAACCATGTCCTACACATTGCAAAGTACTTCAAGCTGCTTCTGTCCTCAATAAGTATACTGATAGTCTCGACGATCCCATTGCATGCAAGCTAGAGAGAGTCTTGGCTTCCTTTAGACATCAAATGCGACTGGAGATGTCTCATTCCATGAAGTCTACTCATCTTACTGACTACTTTCATCACTTATGATCTTCAAATAATTGTACTAACAGTATATAGCATACCTTATTAGTTGTACATAGTTCTACTGTAAAGTTGGCACCTGAAACGGCCCCAGATGCTTCAACAATACATAACTGATTTTTTTCTGATTTTTTCTGATTTTTTCTGATTTTTCCTGATTTTTTGGGACCCTTTTTTTAGGACCATCCTCAAACCCCATACTCCCTCATAACCCATAGCCTGGAGTGTCCACCAAGGGGTATGAGTTATGAGGGAGTTGACTGTAGTGCCAGCTGGCATTGTTGATGATGTGGCTATGTGCTTGGTAATACACAGCTATTAAACGGCACACAACGATGAGGAGCAGACACAGATGGGGGCACAGATTGATAGTTGCTACGCTACATGTTCTGACTAAATACAAGTACTGTATGGTGTTGTTTGTACATAATGAGTAGATGAAACATGTCTGGTGAGCTCGAACATAGCCATCAGTAGTTTCATCACTGTAATATTTCAACACACTCCCTCGAGCGAACAGAGACATGTCACCTAGCAAACATACTCAGGTTGAGAATGCATGACCTTAACCCTCCTGCTCCGAACATGAGTTTTCCTTCCAGCAGAAACAACCTTACTTCCAACACTCCCTGAATCCAAAACAGTAGATGAAGAATTATCCTCGTCCATGCCGAAAGTGGTTGCCAATGCAACATTCTCAATGTTGTCAGTGAGGAAAGCATAGTCCTCTGGGTCGGCAACATTTGCAGAATCGGAACCATGAGAATGACCCAGAATCTTGGTCTTGACATTGGGTGGCATATCGGCAATGCACTTAGCTGCGACATGGCCAGGCTTCCCACACTGGAAGCACACACCTTCCCTGCCCCTTGAATTTCCCCAATCAAAATCACCTCCCCCTCAATGAGCAGCCATTGCTTCATTTCCAGAATCCCAGCCTATTCAGTAAAAATCGACGGTATAACCGTCCCACCCGAGAGAGGGATTTCCATGATCAACTCGTGAGTAGCAGACTTGGCCCATGGCAGGAGAGAGTCGGGTGGGCTCACGACTCTACCTGTATGTGTTGGCCCATTTGATAGTGGGGCGCAATTATGTAGTTCAAGGCTCTGGGCCCATGCGAATGGACAATAGCGAATAAAGCAACGCCGGCACGGTATGGTGTGATGGTGAACGGTGCCGAACAAAACAGAAGCACTGAAGGATGTACGGCGGTGAGGGTCTTGGTGCCGAGCCAATGACAGCTGTTGTGGCGTCGCTTGAGTGCTGAGTGTACTACATGGGCATCATTATCCCCCATGAAATATATATAATACCCAAACAAATTGAAAAACATTCAAGCTGATCTAGCTAAAGAATACATCATGGTCCGTGACTTCTGTTCTAGCAACCTGTCCATACGGCGCAGTGCCAAATTCAAGTCCGCAAGCTGTCTGTGTAGCGCATGGTGAATGGCGATATTCGACTTCGCCGATTTCATGGTTTCCCGATAACTATGCTCGATGGCGTCCGAATAGCGAGAGATTTCCTGGGATAAGATTAGTTGTCAGATGTTACTGCAATATAGAAGCATACCTGGGGAGTCATCTGCTGGGATGTTGCTGGTGTCGAGGGCGTACAACCTGGGAATGCCGGATGGATATGACTTGGGAGCATGAGCTGAACAGAGCGGGGAGGGATATTGGCTGGACGGAGGGGAGAGGGAGGGGCACTGCCCAGTGTGACCAACTCGTTATCCTGAGAGTCTAACCGAGAGTATGGGATACGCTGGCGTGCAGGTAAAAGATCTTGATCATCTGAATCCCTCTCTGGCGATGCAGAGGTTTGAAGAGATAAGGATGAGGACATTGACCCGGCGATTGATGCAGCGACAGCATCTAATGGGGAACCCATTGCGTCAGGATGTACTGATGGCGAAGGGGAGGCAGGTATGACCAATGCATTATCAACAGGAGTCGTCAGCTGCATGCCGAAGGTGTTCGGCGCCGGAGATAGTGGAGCCAGGACACGAGCAGCAGGCATGGGGATAGCAAAGGCATCCATCTCGTAGTGCTTCAGTGGTGGCATTCTCGCGGGAATGGCAAATGCATCGTCGGCGAACGCATTCAGCGCCGGAGCATTTTGGGGAGTCACTGGTGTCATTCTTGTGGGAATGGCAAATGCATCGTCGGCGAACTTGTTCGGCGCCAGAGCGTTTTTGGGAGTCACTGGCGGCATTCTCGTGGGGATGGCAAATGCATCATCGGCGAATGCTTTCGGCGCCAGAGCATTTGGGGGAGGGATACTAAGAGGAGGGACAGGAATAAGAAATGCCTCGTCGGCGAACGTGTATGGCGCCGGAGGGTAATGCGGAGGGAGACGAGGAGAAGGGACCATCTCAAATTCAGTCGGCGTTGGCGCTGTCCTTGGAATGAGAAAGGCATCATCGCCGAAAGCGTTTGGCAATGAATTCTCCTGTAAATGATTCAGTGGCGTCCTTCCAGTCATACCAATAGGCGGCCAAATGGAGAAATCATCCATCTACGCGGGTGGGGAAGGAATGGCGAAGGCATCGAGGGGTAGATCATTGGTTCGGCGTGCAGGTGCAGATATTGCAAATGCATCGTGATTGACATGGGTGGGCGGTGCCTTGGCAACGGGGATGGCATATGTGGCGGTATGGGTTGACGATGTAGCAGGGATGGCCAAGGCATCCAGGGGTGTATCAGGTGTTGGCTGTGCGAGGGCAGGAATTGCAAAAGCATCCTCATTGAACTGGGTGGGGAGTGCCACAGCAATGGGGATGGCAAATGCATCGGTAGCAAAGTGATGTAAGGAGGGCACCAACGGCATCGGGAACGTAAATGCACGGTCGTCGAATTGAGGTCGTGCACTGGAGACATCCAAGGCGTTCACTGGGAAAGAATCTCGCGGCACGGTGGACGCAGGGATTAAAAAGGAGTCGGGGGGCGGGTACGTGTTGACTGACATTGAGGGCATTGGTCGAGCACAGTAATAGACGCAAGATAGACACAAGATACGATGTTGGGAGAGCACACCAAGTCAGAAATCAATCAACAAATGGCGTGGGAATTGAATACGATCACATGTTATCCACATGACTGGTTCAATAATTAACTTCGACACATCATTGCCTGAACACCGCCCTCACACACTACCCCCTCCTACGTTTTCACCTCCAACGCCATGTCTGGAGACCTCGAACACATGCTCCACGACTTCGTTCAAGGGGGGCATACCCTTGCCGAGGAGGACTTGATGATGCAGGCACTGGTAAGCAGCCTACTATGTTCTTGGATTGCACTAACAATGTCCTCAGCTTGATTACAGGCAGCGAGTAGTGGTTGAGGGGCTTCAACTCACGCCGTTCCTGCTGCATGCATATGACGTGCTGAACTCCTGGAACCTTGCACGCACCGGTGAAGCAATCCCATGGCACAACGTTAGGGACCGAACACCATACGGCACGCCGAGTCTGGTGGCGTCACAGACTGCCCGACAAATTTCGCCGGCCGCATCGCAGGGAGTTAGCATAGCAGCTGACAGGCATGAGGGAGTCGATCAGGGAAAGCAGGCGAATCGTGAGGAAGGGTCCAGCGAGCGTGCGCGTGCTGAGGGTTCCACAGGGCTGCCTATGGGAAGGGCTGACGGAGGTGAGGGGGATGTGGTGGATGTGGTGGATGATGGACAGAAGGTGAAGGGGACGGGAAAGGGACAGGGAAAGGGAAAGGGACAGGGAAAGGGAAAGGCCAAGGCGAACGCAGGAGTCCCTGAGGCAGCAAAAAAGACAGGAAAACCGGCCTCGAAACGCCGCAAGATCTCCCCGGAGGACGTTCCTGCCCACCATTTGGACGATGACTCGCCGATGGCTGTACCCAAGCCAAAGAAGACCTTCACGCGTATCACAGCCCTGCCACATCAGAAATCCCTACCCAAGGGACCCGACACCTTGTGGCTCACGCACACAGAATGCCCGACGGCCCGTTGCTCTGCCTGCGAGCTGAAGAACGTCGTCTGTGACACCACCGGTGCCCAACTCGCCTGTGCCCCATGCAATGTCACCAAAACGAAGTGCTCCTACAGTGCCGCCCGCGCACTTCGTCGAGGGCCAGCAAAAACGAGCGCGAAGAGAAAACATCGTGATGAGGAGGAGTATGTGGATGAGGAGGGCCCTGCACATGGAACCACCGTCAACAGTCGGGAAACATCCGTCGCCTCCTACACCACACCTCGAGGACGTCGTCAAAAGGAGGTGTTGGATAGTGAGGAGAGGGGGGCAGCGAAGGCGAAGGTGGATCGCCAAACCACGGTCAACACTATTGCAGGACCCTCTGGCGTGGCTTGTCCAGTGTCCATGGCCCCTCCCGTTCCCCTCAGCACCGGCAGTAAGGAGGCACCGGTCGTGCAGCCGTCATCTGACACGTCCCTCCCCAACAATTGCACCATTACCCTTGGCAGTGTGCAGCGGGGACTTAGTGACTTGAGGATGACCGTGGCTGAACTCTTGAGCGCCTTCACCATCGTATCGACTGAAAATGTGATGCTACGGGGATGGGTCGAGATGCTGATGGTGTTGAAGGAGCAGATGACTGTCACGGTGCCGGCTCTCCAGGCGGAGCTCCAGGGATTGAGGGAAGGGATGGAGTTGGAGAAGATGAGGTCTCAGGTAACAAGGTTACAAGAGGAATTGGCAACTGCCACAGGGCGCATCGCTGAACTGGAGATGGAGAGGAACTCTGATGAGGATGACGATGATGAAGATGAAGATCCCATTCCTGCAGCCCCCCATCGAGCCCCAGCTGAAAGGCATGCTGGCATCACGGTTCAAGGTCCCCACTCGAGCATGTATGTATCGCCGGCAGACTTTTGCGTGCGTACCCAGAAAGCCTCGGCGATGCTCGCCACCGAATATCAGGAGGCATCATCTCCAAGTGATCCTCCTGTCCCCCTGTCACCTATACTGATGACAACTGCACTGCAGTTTCCTGTCATCAGGCCCACTCCTGCCACCATCCACGTCGTCCCATCCCCGCTGTTAAACATCGCCGTCAGCTTACCCCCATCTGCCGCCTCGCCGAACACTGGTTCCACTACGATGGATCCACTGCCCAGTGGATCTTCTAGCTAGATAACAGTCACCAGCCCATTTGCCCGCATGTAAAATATTTAGCCATTATAGTTAGGCTACGCCCCCACAAATATATGTATAGCCATTCAATTTGGGAGCAAGTATTAATGGACATGTTAAGCAATAATCGCCGGTGACCACGTCAAACTTGACCAATCACAGCCGGCGATCTTACCATAGTCCCCACTTGCCGAAGATACAATGATCGCTGTGGGTCAAAGGTCCCTTGCAATATCATCAATGAATTTCACCCGCAGGCGATTATACGATATTCTCCTGTGAATAAGATACACTACGGTAGGCCCGTATGGGCCAACTTTGGATGGCAGACCTAGGCATCAGCCCATGCAGGTGGTTCGGATGTCACGGAATGGTCGGGTGGGCCCAGAGGCAGAGGCTGAAGCAGTCATGGGCCCACTCGACTGCATGCGATACAGTGTGAACGTGCTGTCTGCATATTCTCAGTGAGTGGCGGCGATGCTACAATCTGAGCATGCCATGGCCCCCAATAAGCCACGGAGGCGTTAATACCGCCGATATGATCCAACAATGGACCTATTCCCAAGAATGTCATCTCAAGTATTATCAATGTATGTCAGTCTGCATTTCAATGATCGCCGGCGATTATACGATATTCTCCCATTGTATCTGTGGGGGATTGGCGAGCATACCAAGCTCACCAGTGATATTTCACCAGCGATATAATCCACCAGCGATATCATCCCGGTGGTTCATTCGGCGAGATGGTCAGTAACGGGCGGCGTTGCTACAATATGCTTCCATGGTATGGTGCGATAATCGCCGGTGACCAGTTCAATGGGTACAGCGTTGGCATTGACGGCGATGCTACAATGGTCTATGGTGGGATAATCGCTGGTGGCCATCTCAAAAGGTAATGGGTTGTGTCTGACAATATTCTCAAGGTATATGTGTTAGCAAGGCAGTGATTGGCGGTGGTGCTATGATGTTCTATCGTGTATACCCGCCGAGCATGCAATC
>QFEU01003238.1:0-14117 GCA_003316345.1 Tricholoma terreum
TACTTGAAAATTTAGTATGTCTTGAACACTTGATATAAATGCCATCATCATACTCCTTGCTTTTTATTCCCTGTTCCATACTTCCCCCTCCCCCTCTCCCCTTTCACACAATCACACCCTTCCCCCTTGCACACAAATCCCCCTTCCCCTCTTTCAGTCACACATTCCCCCCCTCCCCCATTTCACACTCACACACTCACACACTCACACACTCACACACTCACCCCCCTTCCCCTCCTTTCACAAACTCACACCCTCCCCCTCCCCTCCTCTTCCACACAGTGACACCCTTCCTTTTACACACTCACACACTCCCTTCCTAGAACAGAGCTCAGACTTTACTAGGATGGACTTTACTAGAACAGCTCGGACTTTATTAGGACAGCTCGGACTTTACTAGGACAGCTCGGACTCTACTAGGACTCTGCTCAGACTTTACTAGGATAGCTCGGACTTTACTTGGACTTTACTTGGACAGCTCGGAGTCTGCTCGGACTAGGGGGGGGAGTGTAAAGTACAGCCTTTTTCCCCCAACACTCCCTTCTCCCCTCCTTCTGCCCCCTCTGACACTTCCCCCCTCTGTTCCCCTATTTCTCATACTCCCTCCTTCTCCCCCTTCCACACTCTCCCCCTTCTGGGAATGAACTGGGAATGAGGTGGGAATGGACCAGGACCCCTCCAGGACTCCTGTCCATTCTCAGGAACAGAAGGAATAGACCAGGAATCCACCAGGAATTCAGGAATGGACCAGGAATTCACAAGGAATGGTGGGGGAGTGTAAAGTATTGATGACTTCTTTGAAAGTCCAAGTGGAATGTTGACAGTACGCGCCATCAATGTTATCCTCAAACCAAACAATCACGGTGTTCTCCAAGAACATAGCGGTAAACTCTATACGATTGGAGTCGTTCTCCAGTTCACAGATTTTGTTCACTTTCAGCCATCGGAGGAGACAGCTGAGCCAACACTCAAATTCCTCTGAGTCCTGTAATCCGCCGTATTTTGGCGGATTGGGCACCCGAGGACCATTCTTGCCTCCCAAGGCAGGAGAGTCACTTAAAACAGAGACTTTCCTGTCAATCTGTTTGTGAAACTTCTTGTGCATGGCCTTCAAATATTTTGACAGCCGTCGAGAGCTACCTTCTCGATAATGTTCTGCATCACTGGTACGAGCTCGTCAGTATGAGCTGCCACGATACGAGAACGACTTGGAATTACCAGACCGCTTTCGTCTGGGATGTTTACCTGGGTCATCTTCCTTGTCTGATGACAGGGAATCACTATCTCCGCCTTCATCACTCAACGTACCTGACATCGAGTGTCCGTCACTACTGTTGTCCCCTCCAGAGTCGCCACCTCCTGGACTGCCTTTTGATCCTGCATGACTCGGTGCAGGTCTCTGGGGGGGTCCAGAAGAACTTTTCTCGCAGCAGCTGTCACAAGATGGAGACTTGTATTTATCCCAAGGACACCCGTCCTTGTCGAATCTAATTCCTTGGTCAGGGAGATTAGTATGATTTCCTTCGCCGATTTTGCTGTCTCGAAATCGTTGCAATGCTATCCTATCAGCGGCATTGTAGTGTACTTTCTTTTTCAAAGGTACAGGAGTTGAGGGATCATCAGAATCTCGATGCGGGGTTCCATGTCGAGGGCTTAGCACTTCAGTGAGGGGAGCGGGGTATGGAGCAGATACCAGTTGGTGTCTGCTCGTGAATCCATCCGACAACTCTTTGAGTTGTTGTCTCAAGGATGCGGAATTGAAATTGGCCGCATCTTGGCAATGGAGCTCACAGACCTCGTGTATGAACTGTAAGTATTCCTCCATCGCAGTATTTCTGCTATCTTCTCCTTCTCGAGGTCTCTCCTCGAGTCCTTTTTTCTCTTCTCGTCACCGGGCCCTGCAACCCTCGGACATCGGCGTGGGTGGCGCCGATGCATTTTTCACCTCAGACCATTGAGCCGTAGTCAGTCGGGGGGTATTAAGTTCCCAATTGGGCCCAGGTGGGTTCCCGGATGGCAATTCTGGAGGTATCTCCTCCAGAGGTGAAAGTAACATTTGTCCCAGAGGTTTATCTGGGCTGCTACGACCACGTTCGCGACTACCTAATGGCGACGCAGATCTATCTGATCTATTGTGGCTGTCGTAGCCCTCGGTGGACGTGCGTCAGCTGTGAAGACCGAGTGCCATCGAGGCGATTGGTCTCGAAGTGACTGTATGTGCTTTGAGCGGTTGGTTAGACCTTCTCGGCGAGGTACTGCTTCTCAAAGTGCCCGTTTGCACTTTGAGAGGGGCAGGAATCACCTGGGAATTGGCCATGGTAGTCTGCCGGTTTTTTTGCCTACCCATGGCGAAGGTCATATATTCTCTTGGTCTTCTATGGATGGGATGAGGATGCAAGCATGCTAGGGGTTTTTTCAGGGTCCGTGCGGCGGATGTGTTCTTTTGCGGATTGTGATGGGAAGCTTCCCGTCGCGGGAGAAGATTCTTTGGATGTGGTTGTGACGTTCACTGATGGGGCGAAGTCAAGCTCAAACTCAATACAAGTTTAGTGTTCAAAAAAGTGCTGTGAGTTGGGGGGGGTTCCCTTTACTTAAGGGTCTCTCGACACTGAACACGAATAACTTGTATTGTGTGGTGTCTAAGACAGTAGTAAAAAGAATATGTTTATCTACTAGGACTCGCGCTTATGTAGGCGCGAGTCAAGATGATAGCATGTAAATTAACAAATATAAACATTGGGGCATTGCCCTGGATCACCACACCTTTCTTGCAATCTCCCGCCATTGGCCATGATGTGACCATTCCATTTTCGCCTTTTAGTGTTGTATGCATCGAGTTCGTTACGTGGGATGCGAAAGAATATGTGGTCATCTACCCACTTTGAGACAGGGCCGATACCTGAAGCTCGGAAGATGTCAGTACCTGCGTCGGCCACTGACCCGTGTGTTCCGCCTGCTGATGACAATCCGAAGTTGTTGTTAGTGTTTATGGCAAACTGGTCTGTACCTTGTAGCCTAACCACGAGTCCTGGCCATTGGTCAGGGTGGACGGGTATCATGCAATATGCCTCTGCCACATCCTGGATGGATGCTTGTGAGCCTGGTGGAAGATGCCAGATTAAGGAACAAAGGGTGTTGAAGGTTCCCCAAGTGCATGGAAAAAGGTCAGAGTCGATCAAGTGGTTTATGGATGATGTTCCACCTTGGGGTGAAAAGGGGAAGGAGAAGTTATGAATTGCCCTACACTTATCCGGTTTTCCTGATTTGGGTATGAGAGAGAGTGGTGATGACTGGAAGGGACCGATGAGGGATTCTACTTCTTCCTTTGTGCACGGGCCGACGTATCTGCCAGACTGGAATTCTCTGTGCACAATGTCGTTGTACTGCTGCAAATATGTATTAAGAGATGAACTATTACTAGGGGCACTGGTAGCATAAATAGGTGGTATGCCCACGTCGAAGCCGTATCTGAGATTATTAGGAAGAGAAGGATATTTCTTGAGCAGTTTGAACTTGGTGAGGAGCCTGTGACATTGGTCAGGATTGTATGGGGTAAGAGCTCTACTCTTTCTGAGTTCGAGGACACTCTTGAGCTCCGTGATCTTCTTTTCCGCATCCGGAACATTCGTGGTGATGGTTTGGGTTGCTGCTGGAGCATCCAGTGGGGTGTTGCCAGTCGGAGCAAATGATGACGCCGTTAGGGTTGACCAGATGCCCCTGCTCATTTCGTTTGCACTGGGCTTTGTCTCCACTCCAGAGTGTTGGTTCATTGCACTTGTGTATCTCATGCCGGTATCTACCTAGGCAAATGGCGCAGGCGGAGGGGGTTCTCAAACCTGCGCCTGATGGAAAGGGTGCCTGGTGTGATGTTGCTTGTGAGACCAGGCGTTTCTTGCGAGGGGAGGGTTGGCGAGTGGGTGACTGTGAATCGGCGTGTCGTTTCTCATGCAAGGTGTCGAAGTCTGAGGCGTGTCTCCTGGGGTTTCGATAACGCCCTGAGGAAGGGCTGGGGTTTGGGGTGAAGGTCTCTCGTATGGCCTGCATCTTTTGATGATCGATCATGATGATGCAGGTTGAGGTGACAGGGTAACATGTTGGATGGCCCATGATGAAAAGGCCGCACATTTTTTGGATGTGGCAGGATCCGATTATAGCATGTAGCATCGTGTCGAGCAGGTGTGGCGATTATGTATGCCATGTTGCGTGCGCAGTTAGTTTAGCAGCAAAGTCCCACCAGTGGGTGGACAATGTAGCAAGGTGCAGCACAGCCCAAGAATCCACCGTAGCAGGGGTTATGGAGAAAGTGGGCATATTTGGGATGTAGCATGTGGATGGGAAAGGGAACGAGTCGTCATAGGGAAAGAAAAGGAAAAATTGGACAATTAGCTTTGTTGTCATTGGTGTCATGATAGGAGAACGTGCCTCTTTTTTATTATCTGCATGTACTATGTCCCATATCTCATTGGATATCAACTCTAAAAGGCTGTTGTTGATTAGCGCAATATTGAAGCCTCCATCTCCCTCGTGTTTGAGGCAATCGTGCCAGTGTCTGTGCACTCGAGCTTGGTAAGTGATGAGGATCTTCTCCCCATTTGCCTGGCTTCGGAAGGGGCTGGCTTCTAATGTGATAAAGAAGTGGGCGAGAGCTTCGGCATGTTTCTGGGGCCATCCTGCCTTTTCCACATGCTGCAGATAGCTGGTTTTGGCGTATATGAGCTGACTCCATGTGAGATTTACGTCTTGGATAATGTTCTTCGACGCACGGACAGCTGATATGGATTCAAAAGATAGGACTTCTCCAACCTGAGTAAGACCATATGCATCATCTGCTTTAGTGCACTGATTTGTCTGGGCATCTAAGCACCCTTCATGGGTGAAATAGAAGAGTTTGACATATTCAAAACTTTCTAGTTTGTTGAGGGCATAAGTGGAAGGTTGAGGGGTGATGAAGGACCCAACTGAGCAGTTGGTGTCGAAGTCGTTTATCTTGGGTTTCTTTTTCTCCCGTTTGCATCGAGCTAATTCTTGTTCTTGTTCTTCTTGCTCTCTGAGGAGCCTCTCGTTCTCGACCAATGCATTCTGGTCTTCTTCTAATTGCTGGTTCCATGCTTCTCTCCTTGCTTCGTTTCCTGTTGCCAAGCACCCACCATCTGAACAACCACTTCCTCTTGGGTAGCCCCAGTGTTTACTATGAGGTCTTGGAAGGGGGTGTAGTGTATGCTGGCATAGTCGGGGCATACTTCTAGGTGTGGGTCTCGTTCGATTCGGGGCATGACTATGGGAATGTCTGGAATGACTTAGGACTAGTGTAGATTGAAATTAAGGAATGAAATGAAAGATTGTGATGAGCAGGCTGGGGCTGCTCGTGAATGGTATGGTGGTGCAGGAGAGAAGGAGGCACGTGTCACACCATGCATTCACCCAAAGACTATGCTCTAATCCTCCATTCATTCCTCATTATGTAATAGAGCCGCAAACTTCAAGTTGGTCATCTTGCTGGACTCAACTGCTCAGCTTCTTTGTCAGCACCATCATCTTAAATTCAGTTAGGGTCTCAAGGTCATTACACTCCAAGAACAGGTCCCAATGCGATGGATTTACCATCAGCTTCAAGTTGGTGCCAACATTGTGTCTGTGGACGCACATTCTCTGTACCACAAGCATATAGTTGTCATAAACACAGCTGCCAGAAGACAAAAAATGGCTATCTGGTGCTCTCAAAAAAGCCAAAGAAGCTTGGCAGGTCAAGAAATGTAGAACAGTGGAAGAAAAGGCCAAACCAGCCGAAGGCTCAAGTTCAACCCTAAATGTGGTTGCAGAAATTGCTTCAGACAATGCTTTTGTTGCTGATCCAGAGGTAGAGGTTGAAATACTAGTCTTAGTGCTTACTATGCTGCTAATTATGCCTGCTAGACCAATGGGACTCCCGTGATAAACAACGAGGACGTCAACCAACCACTTGCAGAGCACAGGAGTTGACAGGAACATTGCCAACTACCTAAACATTATTGTAATGCACTGCCTGAGCCCCCAGGGGCATTTTCTCCGGTACTCTTTGCAGAATGTGCCCAACTTGGGTCTGTCTCATCTGCGGTCATTTTACCAGTATCATCCTCATCTCAGCAACCCTTGGCCATTCTTTCTCAGTTTGGAAGGCCGATGAGAAGTGCATCCAATGCATTTGGGCTTTTCTGACAGTATCATGCAATGCGCCTCCCAGATCATGATCCCGATGAAAATATCACATCTGATGACCTTGTGGATTCACCTCTAGATAATTCTTCTAATTGTCCAGTCAACCCTTACTACCCATATCCGAATGAGTGGTCATTTTTGTTAGGAGGATAGTATTGGAATGATGGAGTTAAAAAGTCACAGTTGAGTTTTCAGAACCCAATCAAGATAGTTGGACATCCAAGCTTCTGACCAGAGGATGTCACAGGACAGAACTGGTGATGTATCAATACGCAGCTAAGTGAAGGTTGGGGAAGTAGCTCAAACAAGGGAGATGGCTGGGAGGATGAAGAGGGTTGCAGCAGTCAGATTAAATCACCAATCAAGATCACTATTCCCTTCCAGAAAATGATGCTGCATCCAGGGCCAAAGGAATTTGATGCAGGTATCCTTTATCACCAGAAGTTGGTTCCAGTTATAAGGGAGAAAATCACATGACCTTCTAGCCATCCCCACCTCCATTTTGAACCATATAAAATATTCTGGCAAACATCTGAAGATGCTGATTCTGTCAGGGTCCATGGTGAACTCTATACATCAAAGGTGTTCATTGATGCTCACCGCAACCTTCAGGACTCTCCTAGAGAGCCAGGATGCGATCTCCAGAGAGTGGTTGTTGGTCTCATGTTTACCTCAGATGGTACTCATCTCATGGCTTTCAGCAATGCTAAACTATGGCCCGTCTATCTTTGGATGGAGAACAAGTCCAAAAATAGGAGGTTGAAACCCTCTTGTGATGCATTTGAACACATTGCTTATTTGGAGATGGTAGGTTCTATTGGTTTTGTCTAATCCTCAATTCATTTATTCATTGTGATAGCTCCCAGATGACTTCAAAGTCTTTGCAATGGAACATATTGGTGGAAAAGGACCCGATGGTGCCTTCATGGCGCACTGTCATCAAGAAATGTATCATGCTCAGTGGTCAGTTATCCTCGATGATGAATTTCTAGAGGCTTATCAGCATGGAATTGTGATTGAGTGCTGTGATGACATCCAGTGCCATTTTTACCCTTGTATATTTACACATTCTGCCGACTACAAAGAGAAGTTTGGATATGTTGTACACTGGGCTTGTCATTACCTGATATCTTCCAGGATTCTTATTGGTAGCATTCGGACTCTTGGTCATTGCCCATGTCCCCGGTGCCTCATACTGTTGGACCGCATGGCCAAGATGGGCAGGCATCAAGACATGACACAGCGGCAGACTTTGGCCCAGATAGATGATGTGAAATGGCGTAATCGTGTTGAGACTGCATGTGAGCTCATATATAGGAAGAACTATGGTATTTCTAGCAAGGCAGTAGAGAGGCTCCTGCAGGAAGATTTCCTTGTTCCAACTGCAGTGTGTATATCTTTTCTTGCTGTGGAATCTTTTGATTCATTGGTGCCAGAATGCTTTTTCGAGAAAGCTAGTGCCATTTGGTTTTAACGTGTTCAGCATCCTCGTTGTGGATTTAATGCATGAGATTGAGCTTGGTGTCTGAAAGGCAATCATCATCCATCTACTATGCATTCTAGACTGCCAGGGTGAAAACCTCAAACATGAATTAGACCGATGGCAAGTATCAGTCGAGATCTCAAGAGGCTTGAAACTGATATTCCCATCAGATTTCGAGAAATACCTCCTTTCGGGATCGATAGCATAAGAAGAATAACATCCAATTGGTCAGAACTGAAGAAAATAACTGCTCATGATTACAAGGATATGTTGCAAGTAGGTGTTGTTATAAAATATTATTGACTTGGGCTAATGTTATCGACATCATTGTAGTGTGCTATACCTGTTTTTGATGGTCTTCTGCCTGAACCCCATAATACATATGTTCTCAAGCTCCTGTTTGAATTGGCCCACTGGCATGGCCTTGCCAAGCTCTGTATGCACACAGATGCAACTCTGGATATTTTATCCCTAGTCACTATATCTCTTGGCAACACACTTTGTGCATTTGAGAAACAGATGTGCACAGCATTTCAAACTCGGGAATTGGAACGCAAGTGGGAAGCCAGGCAGCGGCGTCAGGAGAAAACTTCATCCAACACTGCAGTAGGATCATCAAGACCTAAGGCACCAAGGACTGGTGCGGCAGGATCATCAAGAGCTAAAGCACTGAGCACTAGTACACATAAACCAAAGCAACTTAATCTGAAGACCTACAAGTATCATGTGCTGGGTGACTACGTCAACACAATTTGGCAGTTTGGCACAACAGACTCATATTCCACTCAGCCAGTAAGTTTTCACTTGACACCTTGTTTGACATTGCTCGATGTTACCTGTGGGCACCAGAGTGAACTTGAACACCGAAAGTCAAAAGCAAGGTTCCTTCAGACTAGTGGCCAATTAATACTACAGCAACTATCAAGGATTAAACAACAACAGCGCTGTATCAGCATGATTCACAAGAAACTGCATAGATCAGGCCCTTGCTCTCATATATAACCAGAGGATCTTACCAGTGACTCTGGAGTGCAGTATAATGTGGGAAAGTCTCAGAAATCCCCTGTGCACATACCAACTTCTTTGCAAAAGAATGACAGCAATCCTGCGATCAAGGTGGGCAGTTGTTGTTCTACCACCAGTACCTACTGATACCTCCAGTGCAGGATTTTTTCCTGAAGTTGAAAGGGCATTTACTTCCTCGTATCCACAAGGCACTTCTAGAGGAGGTGGAGTCTTTTCCAAGGCCTAACGCTAGACTAGGGACTACCGTGGATCATCCATGGATAATTGACACTCCATTCTAAATCATTTGCCATGAGCTCAATTTCCCTTTTTGTATCTAGCTGTATTGTAACATGTTTCATATGATGTCTATGTATGTCTGGATGAAATCTAGGATAGTTTACATGAGATATGCAAGCTGTATATTGAAATGGATGTGTGGATGGCCATTATTCTAAAAATTGGCCATCCACAGCATCCATTGTGACCTACACACTGTAAATATAAACCCTAGGCTTAATGGCTTCATGTACACATGGGTGGATAGTATGTTCACCTCAGTGCAATGTGTCTTAGCCTAACCATTAATAATGAGCCCACAAATCCCATATCCATAAATTACATATGGATATCCATAGTAGTCCCTACGCTAGACCAATTGGTCCTGGATACTCTGGAAATGCCTGTGAGTTCTTGTTTTTCAAGGAAGACTGCATATATCATCACAAGATCATTCAATTTCACTTTACTACTTACGATGTGCGACATGGGACAGACCTCATCAACCCAGGAACCTCTTGCTGCAATGTTATGCTTCTTGCAGATGATGCAGAAGGTTCTTCAAACTCGCATCATTTCCTGCATGCACAAGTGTTAGGTGTATACCATGCCAATATGGTATATACTGGCCCTGGGATGCATGACTACAACACCTGCCGCTTCAATTTTTTGTGGGTTTGATAGTTTGAAATCATTAACCCAGGATCTTCAGGGTGGAGTAGCTCCACATTGGACTCAGTCCACTTCCCTCCCATGCACAGGAATGATTCTTTTGGCTTTGTGGACCCAAAAGATGTCCTGCATGGGTGTCACATCTCATACTGGCCTTCGCAAAAGGAAAACGACAAGTGAATGGAGTGGGTATATCCTGTTGTGCTAAGGATGGTAAAGATTACAATTTCTACTATGTCTCTCGGTACATTCTATCATTCAGATGTGATGATGGTCATACTGACATTAATGCCTAGGTTTTCTGCATGGGATTTGCTTATGCGCTACCATTGGGGATTAGGGGTCGGCCACCTCCATGCCCATCAGTCTGTGACCACTTTGGACTATGTTGGTGATGAGCCTGATCAGTTTAAGGTCTGCCAAGATAATCCAGATTTGGAGCTAGAGGGGATGTTGGGCGTTCGAATTGAAGATGGAGACAGTGACATCTCTGATTCCGATGATCCAGACTTGGGAATTGAAATAGGTGACTTGGAAGAATGGGAAGATGTGGAAACATCCGATTCGGATGATGATAGGCAGCATGAATCGCAAGATATGGAATATGAACATTTTACTGGAATGTAGTAAAGACCATCTCAGAAAGCACCCCAGCATCCACTAGCACCACTATGAGCACCTACAAAATGGATGACCCAGCACAATGGAACGACTCAACAGCGACAGCAAAGGCCACGCCACCATTATAATTTCATTGAATTCAATTTGCTGGAACCCTGCCCATTGGGAGGATAACATATATGTATATCTCAAATTTATGTATTAGACCTACTTCAATGTTATTCAATGTGACTCAATGTTATTCAATCTGATTTGATGGCATGAACTGTCATCAAATTAAATATTACAAGTATGTCATTTTGTGAATACCACCAAATTAGATTGAAGAAAATGGAAAGGTACTATTGTATTGATTTGATCTACTTACTTAGATCCGATTTTCACTGGGGCCGCTAAGTGGCTGTATTTGTTTGGCCACGGTTACCCCTAACCTTAACACATGTTCAATTAGAAATCATGTGAAAATCCCTGAGCACTATGTAGTAAACAAACAAAACTTCACCGACTTGAGCGAAATCATTCTCAGGCTTATTCCCTCCAAGTGTTTTTTTTTGTTTTTTTTTTGTGCACATCATCATTTCTGCTTGCTCCCCCAATCGGATAGCTGTGGCAGGCTTGACTGTGTGTTATTTGCCTTGACTCAGAGTTTGACTTTTGTCACTTGTGGATTTTCTCAACACTCAATTGGGAATCTTACGCTCAATCTCAATGTTTGATTCCTCTTGAAATTTTCAGTGGACGTGCTACTAAATTCATCATGACCAAGTCAGATCATTTTCATACCAACAGCACCTTTTTCAATGACATACCTTGGAGAACAGACATCCTCTTTGCACATGGCGGGCTTCACCAACTTTATTCAGTACCTGAAGTTTCTGTATGTTGACTTAGTTTCATGTTATATTCTGCTGCTCCTGGTGCTCAATGTTCCACCAAGGCATATTTGGGTCTAGTTTGTAAGCAGGAGAAGGACTTGCACGAAAATAAATATTTTCCAACAATCAAGAAGATGCAACTCCTCCATTCATTCTGTCACACTGGTGTTGTACCTCAGGATGACACCAACACTTTTGTAAAAGAACTTTTGAAGTATCGCCTCCTGGACATAGTCACACTTGTCCATGGCATAGCATCAGAAGGAAAGATGAAAGAAAAGGGGACAGTGCACTTTGTCGACAAATTGGTGTGTCTCTCTGTCTCTGCAAGTCCATCGTTATGTTAAATTGTACCTGTCTGTCAGGGCCATGCAGCCATGGGGAACTGGCCTAGAGTTGTCAATCCTGCAACCACACACATGGGATCTGACGGGACACCATCATTATCACCATCACCTACTGTCAGGTTGGAGATTGTGGATGAACAGCTCTCTGCCTGTTTTGGGGCATTCTGTTATACCACAGGGAACCTTCACAGGATGCAGATTATTCACAATTTTTCTGCCACAGTGTTTCACCTCTGCTACCTACTCCGAGTACGTGAACATTTTTGCTCTGTGAGCTTTGCTTGCCAATACCTATTTCACTAGGGTAATCTTTACCTGCCAAAAGACAAACATGATCTCAAGGTGGAACTTGGAAAGTAGGGGTACATGCATTATGTCTTTGCCTGTTCTCCACTTAAGGTCAACATGTACTGTGAATATGAGAGGCATATTAATTTATGAATAGATCATTGGAAGAGAGGAAAAGAGATTGTGAAGTAAGCTAGATGAGTGAAGGCCAGGATGGCCTCCTGACTTGGAACACCTTCCTGATAGTAAAAGAAGGTCTGAGGTGAGGCACGACACCCATAAATCAGAAGGAGGTTGGTGACGCATGTGGTGAAGCTCAGACACTCCCATAGATCATAAGAGACAAGCAGGGGAAAAGAAAAGAAAGAAAAGGCAATAAGATGAAGAAGACTTAGCATAGTGAACATCAGATGATGGATAGAATCTTGATGGATCAACCAGATTGTGGGTTTAACAGAAGCAAGATTGTTGCAGAGTGTAAGATGTAGCAGGATGAAGCAGGAAATGGTGAATAGAGTGTAACATGATGGATGGAGTGTGTGTAGCAGGATAAAGCTAGGTGATGGGCCCAAGTGTAGCAAAAGAAAACAGGCAGGGAGCCCAGGTGTGACAGGATAAAACCAGGCAATAAGCTCAGGTGTAACAAATAAAATCAGGTGTAGCAGGATAAAACCAGGCGAGGAGCCTAGATGTAGCAGGATGAAAGTGGGCGAGGAGCCCAGGTGTAGCAGGATGAAAGTGGGCGAGAAGCCCAGGTGTAGCAGGACAAAAAGGGGAAGGAGCCCAGGTGTAGCAGAATGAAACCAGGTGAGGAGCCCAGGTGTTGCAGGATAAAACCAGGCAAGGCCACCTGGGTGTAGCCAAGATGATCAAAGAGGGCCTGAGATGAGGCACAATACCCGATTTTAGAAGAACACATGTGGTGAAGCTGAGGCACTCCTACAGATCATAGAAAACAAACAGGAGGAAGAAAAAGGAAAAGGGTAATAAGAGGGAGAGAACTAAGCCAGTGAATGTTGGGTGATGGATGAAGAAATGAAGATGAAGCTGGGCATAGTGGATGAAGTTGGACAGGTAGCAGTAGAATGAAGATGTAACATGGTGAAGAAAGATAAAAGAATAGAGGAGGGCAAACTAAAGAAAACAAAAGGAACAAGTAAAGAAAGATAAGAATAGAGCAAAGACAGGGTGAAGAAAGGGCAGGAATAGGATGAAGCAGGATGAAGACAAATTGGAATAGGGTATGGTGGAGTAAAGCAAAGTAAAGAAAGGTAGAAAGAAGTGTAGGAGGCTAAAGTAGGATTAGGTGGGTAAAGCAGGGTGAAGAGGATGGTAATTGGCAGGGTGAAGAAGATAGGAACAAAATGTAGCAGAGTGAAAAAGGGTAGAATAAGAGGTGTAGCAGGGTAAAGAAAGGTGGTACAGTGTGAAGCATGGTCAAGAAGGATAGAAAAAGGTTGAAGCAGGGTGAAGAAAGTAGTACAGTGTGAAGCAGGATAAGGAAAAAATGGGAAAAGGCTGAAGCAGGGTGGAGAAAGGTAGAAAAAGGGCTGAAGCGGGTTTAAGAAAGATGGAAGAATGGTGAAGCAGGATAAAGAAAGATGGAAAATGGTGAATCAGGATGAAAAGAGATGGGAAAGTGTAAAGCAGGGTAGAGAGAGGTAAGAACAGGGTGAAGCAGGATGAAGAGAGATAGGAATAGAGTGAAGGAAGATGGAGGGAGGGCAAAGCAGGTTGAATCAGAGTGAAGCAGGGCAAGGAAAGGTGAGAAAAGGCTAAAGAAAGGTTGAAATAGGCTGAAGAAAGATGGGAAATGGTGAAGGATGAAGAGAGATGACAAAGGGTGAAGCAAGAAAGAGAGAGGTAGGAACAGGGTGAAGCAGGATGAAGCAGGCAGAAGCAGAGAGGAGAAAGGTAGGTGAAGCAGAGAGAAGAAAGGTAGGAGAAGGGTGAAGCAGGGAGAAGAAAGGTAGGTGAAGCAGGAAGAAGAAAGGTGGGGAAAGGGAGAAGCAGGGTGAAGCAGGATGAAGCAGAGAGAAGAAAGGTAGGTGAAGCAGAGAGAAGAAAGGTAGGGAAAAGGGTGAAGCAGGGAGAAGACAGGTAAATGAAGCAGGAAGAAGAAATATGGGAAAAGAATAAAGCAGGGTAAAGAGAGGGAGGAAGAGGGTGAAGAAAGGTAGGAAAAGAATGAAGAAGGTAGGAAAAGGGTGAAGAAAGGTAGGAAGAAGGTGAAGAAAGGTAGGAAAAGGATGAAGAAGGTAGGAAAAGGATGAAGAAGGTAGGAAAAGAGGAGGTCTTTACTCTCCCCCCCCTAATCCGAGCGGACTCCGCTCGGACACTCGGACTTTGCTC
>QFEU01003242.1:0-34563 GCA_003316345.1 Tricholoma terreum
TCACAGATCTGCGGGTTTGTGTTCGGCGAGAGCGCTTGCAAAAGTGGGGAAGACGAAATGCAATAATACTTGACAGTTTCCTCTTGCAACGAGGGGGATCGCAGAGACGGAGGGACTCGAGAAGAGTCCACTGGCAGGACCCGTGACGGCAAACATGTACTGGATAGAAATCAACCAGCGTGCTACAACAGATATGAAATTATTCTGCTGGCACCGTTCACGCTAAGCGTTCCTCGACGCTTCCCTTTAAAATGTGTTGGATAAGTCGGTACACTCCCAGAGCCAACACGAAACAAGCAGGGGACTCCAATCATGCGGCGTGCGATTGAAGGGGGGCATACTATGTCGCATGCGAATTGGAAAGTCGTAGACAAATAACGGCCAGTAACCAACCCGCATTCGACAATATTTCGTACTAGGTGGCAACCACATCGTGCCAGGACAAGTGTGAGTATTCGGGCCTGCATCGAGAAGGGCGACGACGACGTGCGTGGCACTTACCAGTGCCGACATGCCGCCGTACAGATCATTCATATCGCGCCGGGCTTTCCTCTAAGAGAATTCAGAGTGATCACCAGACACTGCCAGAAGTGATACTGTAATCGCAATCAAAGTGATGCAAAAACGGTTGTACTACAATATACAACCCGCATTCAATGCGCCATTGGGTGACTTTCCGTAAGGATCTAGAGAGGTTTTGGGACTCTAAACTTACCATCAGCCGGGATGCCGAATTTGATTTTTGTGCCTGGAACTCAACCTCCAGAAGTTGCGATCCACAGAGACCTCGCTATCCCTCTGTAGCTGCTCATGATTTCCATCTTGCTAAATGAGGTTGGCGTGATGGATCGTTAAGTTTTGTGTTCCGCAGGCCAAATTCAAAATAAACGTGATCTTGTTCCCCCCTCATCAACAACCAATAAACTCTGCGCGCTGTCGCCTTACGGTTTGGCAAAATCTACTATCATTGACCCAGTAGTGCAAGAATCTTGCACTTCTGGCCTAACTTTTTAATGCACCTAGATCCCTTCCCACTTCAAGTCTTTTATGTAAACTATCCTATCTCAAGACTCTATTAATGATTTTTCCTGATTTTTTGAGGGAAGCTAAGCAGAGTTATACCGAGACGCAAAAAGGGGTTACAAATCCCTGCTAAATTTGGCTGTGTTTGTGATCTTTCTGATTCTTGCAAAAACGAGGTTTTTCCTCGCTCTACTCACACTCGACATACAGAGTCCTGGGTTTGGAATATGTATTTTAGATATGACACCCATATGTAAAAAAATCTATGAAGGGAGAGGTCAACACTGGGCCACTTAAATTTCAAATCTTGCACTACTGGGTCATCTTGCACTACTGGGTCAATGATAGTACGGACGCTGATTTGAAACCATGATCAACTCCGCCCGAAAATCAGTAACCGATAAATTTAATAATTATGTACATATTCTCGGAGTCCGGATCCGAGGCTTTCAATTTATATCTATTGCCGCTATGGGAATAACAATAACAGTGGGGGCGGGCATTGGAAGGAGGTGGTGCATGGAAGGTGTGCATTAAGGGGGGGTGTAATAGGGGATAATGCATGCATGCGGTCTCACCAACTTGGCTATAATTACAATGACTCGGACATGATGAATCAATAACCTACGGGCGTATCTAGTAGCTCTACTCTCATGCAATATTTTTGCGATAGTGCTAATGATGTAGGAAGATATGGCACGCCTATATATAGGGCAGAATCGTCAAGGCTGAGCGGGACGGACATATGAAGGCACCTGATGAATCATAGTTATCATCAAATGAGTACTTCCCGAATGGCGCACGTGACCGCGTGACCATGGCAGAAAAATTGTGGCCTGATGAGGGATGCAGTTTATAAAGGAACATGTTCTGAGTTGTCAGAGTCGGCGAACTGTCCTTTCTCGAGTCCACCCAACAATCGGCATACCATGGATATTATCTTAAAAATATCCGATGACCTCGTACTCGACAATGTGTGGGCGAAACTTGTCCCTCTCTCCGCCTTTACAGACATACACGGAGCGACGAATATTTCAAGTTCATCCGTTATTTCGATTGTAGATTCAGCCTCCATATGGCCACGCATTATTGCTCATCTTCCACACCCTCCATTAACGGACCATGAGCTAGCTTCTATTTACTCTGCTTCGAAACCCATTGCTCAATTATCAGCATGGCCCCGCGACTACTTTCTGCGACAGCTTATTTCGCTTGCTGCTGTAACGCTGATCGGCATTTACGTCCTGTACTTTCTGTTCGCATGGTTGTCGTACAAGTTCATTTTCAATCATGAAATGATGCGGCACCCGCGGTTTTTGAAAAACCAAGTGTGGTTGGAGATCCAGACGAGCATGTGGTCTTTTCCCAGCATGATGATCTTGACCTTGCCATGGTTCCAAGCGGAAGTGATGGGGTATTCGAAGCTGTATGATGGGCTGGACACCTACGGATATCTCTATTTGTTTGCCTCGGTGCCTATGTGAGTATTCTATCTTGATGATTACAATCCGCTAATTCACTCTCGTTGTAGTTACCTACTATTTACTGATTATTGCATTTACTGGATCCATCGATGGTTGCATCTCCCATTCTTCTACAAATACATCCACAAACCTCATCACAAGTGGATCAGTATGTCCTTTCCATATCGACGAATGTCCCTCATTAACGAAGAAATTTGTAGTTCCAACGCCTTTTGCATCTCATGCATTCCATCCAATCGACGGATACCTCCAGTCGGTGCCATACCACCTCTACATCTTCCTGTTTCCTATTCATCGAATGGTGTATCTCGGGTTGTTCGTGTTCGTAAACTTCTGGACTATATTTGTACGTGATATCCAAGTGATACATCTTGCCGTTCGCTTAACCAATAAATCCCTAGATCCACGACTCAGATATGATAACCGGGCACCCTCTTGAGAAAATCATCAACGGACCAGCACACCACACCTTACACCATCTATATTTTACTGTAAATTACGGCCAGGTGAGAAATCTCCTCGCCTCCCCAGCTTCCTTCGTGACTAATATCGCGAATCTTAATCAGTACTTCACATGGGCAGATCGCGCCGCCAACTCGTATCGTCACCCTGAATCTCATTTGGATCCACTCCTGGAAGTGAGCCCCCTTAAGAAGACAAAGGCAGAATAAATAAAGAATAAAAGGTACTTTGTGTATTTATGGTTATATCGCCAGGAGATCACAGGCAGGACTCTATATATCCATATTTTTCATTAATCTTATGTTTAACTAAAGCGACCTGACTTATGTGTACGGATCTTCGATGTAAAGGATGATGCATCGATGATGGACGTATGCGAATTGGAATTCATCTGGTTCTTACAGCCGTTTGTGTGAGGTAAATGGTGCGATCTAGTCTCTGCCAGTGTCACGACTTCTACACAGAACGACATAACCGTCAGCAGATGGTCACATATTGTTAAGAAAGACATGGCCATACCGTGATGGTGTGCAAAGTTGCGATTGTCGCGAGTCAAGGTAATGCATTATGTGGAGGAACGTTGAAGCTTGAACGTTTTGGCCCATTCGTATGGTAAATAAAGTCTGGTGGAGGTTGCCGCGATACAGGCTGGCGGCTGGTCACGGTATAGTAAGTATCCAGATTTGCTGGAGGACGACTTCTAACATACGGATATTTTAATGGTACTTAATAATCTCACGTCGAAGAAGTCCCCAGACTCTGGCGACCGGACAGAACGAACTCCCTGTCTTACGGTTAATGGCCATTCTGTTCCCTTTGAAGTGGAGCCTGTGGAGGTTATAATGAGTATGCAACCTGGACATGGAAAACGCAATATTGCAATATTTCAGTAACACAGCCTTTTAATATCTGCCACCTCATCATCCTCGACATCCGTGATCCCTTGGGTGACTTTGCAATCGTGCTACATCATAGTCCATGGCACAAATGCCAGTGGGTTTACCAAATTCGACAACTGAGTATGTAGTGCAATTTATTTTGCAAGACCCTCGAACTGCTCCTCCCAAATATATGTCTAACGATATTATCACTGCAGATTATTGAGTCCATGCAATCATAAACGACCTGGCAAAAACCATGCGGGCCGGGCAGATGCGTGATCGGGGCTCGTTGATCGTCTCAGACTCTTTAAAGTTCCAGCAAACAGAATTATAAATGGCCCCTGTGGTTCAAGCTGACTGGCGGGTCTCCCCCTCCCGAGTATTCTACCTCTCGACAAAGGCCAGAGAAGCTGCTGAGCTCCCCAGGTACAGCAGAGAGCGATTGCTGGCCTCCTAGTTGGTGGATCGTAACATGGCCCGGTAATTCGATCGAGATCGATCATTCTTACAATAATAGTTCCGTTCTGAGCACTAGTCTCCTTTAGTTACACAAGTCTCTCCGAGTCCATGGCGGGTTATAAGCAGATCGCTGACAACTCATTTCCCTGGATCCTTCTTCACCCATACCTCAACCTCCATGGCCATGCTCGCCCAGACACCCCTTCCTCTCGTTGTGAACTTCACCACAGTGACACCAATTCCGTGGCGAACTGACAATCCATCTTCACGGGTTCTATCGTCCTCGTCGCTTGCTAAGCCAGCAGTGAGGCCCGTTCGTGATCCTCACATAATTGCAGAGAACAACCCACCTCGAGCCATACTTCACGGGAGGCCCAGTACGGCCCAGAGAGAGGATCTCCCGCCTTACTCGTTGGACACAGACCTACCGGTCTATACAACATTAGATGAGGAAACCCACCCCGTACCCGCACTCTCTCCGGTCCCAAAGTACTTGTCCATCTTTGTATTCTGTATGTTACGTCTTCTGCACTTGACGGGGGTCATTCTGACACATGAGCGTGCAGTGTTTCGTCGATCGGAGGCATTGTCGCGAATATCCTTCGCGCCTTCGAGACGACGTGCACGACACGCGTTGGAGAGTTGACAAGGTGACTGGACAGCGTGATGGTGAGCCGAGTTGGATGGCAGGGACATACAGAGAGCAGCAGAATGGACGTGATGCATCACGTCCACGCGTGATGGTCCCACCCACGATTGTCCTATGTGAAATGAAATTTTACGTAGTTTATTTGTATTATTCGTGCCAGTTCGACCTGATCGACAATGCGCCCGTTGACTTGTGTACCATCGTCGTCGAAATCCATTCCGTGCTCCCGGATTTGAATTGCCCAGCTTCCTTATGCCTCTTCTACGTAGACCGTTGTATCTAGTGCGTCGCGTGGTCATAGCATCGGAAGGTTCAAAAGCTCGACTGTAGGAGAATAATAAACGCTAGTTCGGGAGGACTTATTCGCTTGTGTCGATATTAGTCCCGGACCGTGGAATTGGGCATGCAGTCCTTGAAGCACATGTCGTAGGGGTGGAGTGTGCAAGAAATGGAAATATATTCCGATAGTTCGAATCTGTGGGGGCGACCACCTGGGAGCTTGAGCGAAGTCAGTTAAGAAACGCCAGATGAAGCACCCTTCCCTGTAATGCTGCTGGCCACGATATGGAGAACTGCTCATAACCAGTTTAGGAAACTTGATCAATGGGCGAACTTGTGGCGTGCGATAGTGAGATTCGGAAACACAAAGGCGCGGCTGGGCGGCGAGCACGGTGATACGCATATGTCCTAGAGCGGAGGAGCTAACATCACAGATAAACTAAGCGCTAACGCGTTCTATGTTAAATCCCTGGGCAAGAGACTTTATTCGACCGAGCCTGCAGCGTGAGTGCATTAAGCAGACAGTGTTGTGTCATATTTACATGAAAGAAGCTTTGTTATGTTAGTCGAAATGAACCTGGTATTCCCATAGTCACGGTACACAGCCAAGTTGTGGACTTGACATCTACCGACACGATATTGCTGTTCTAGACCCCGTTTTTGGGACAAGCAGCTGACATTACAAGCACAACGCCACGCGACGATAATCTTAGAGATTTAAAATAGCTCTGGCGGCGCCTTGAGCCTCCTGCTAGTTCAATGTCGTTTTTTGGTGCCTCGACCGCGACAAATACTAGTCGCACGACAGACAAAGATGTGGAAATGGGAGATCCTCCAACAGACTCGATCTCCTCGATGGAATTTTCACCTCAAGCGGATTTTCTGAGTGTAGGAAGCTGGGACAATAGTGTACGTTCTGCTAACTGGACCTGGGCCAGAAGTTGCTCAGAACTAGGGTTTGCAGGTACGAATCTACGAAATTGGTGCCGGAGGACAGTCGCAGGGAAAAGCCATGTATCAACATCAGGGTTCTGTGCTGAGTGTCTGCTGGAACAAGGTCGCTTCGTTGTTCTTGTTGTGAATGCGGTCTTAAACATGCGAATGCACTAGGAGGGAAACAAAATATTTTCTGGAGGAACCGATAATGCTGGCCGGATGTTTGACATTGCGACTGGGCAGGCGACGCAAGTCGCGCAGCATGATGCGCCAATCAAGGCTGTGAAATGGGTCGACACGCCTCAAGGTGGGATTTTAGCAACGGGGAGTTGGGATAAAACGATCAAGGTGTGTCAAGTCATGTCAGCCGTACTGTTATTACCAAAATACAGTTATCATTGGTAGTACTGGGATCTTCGGGCGTCTGCGCCAGTCGCTACCGTGTCCATTCCCGAGCGATGCTATTCATTCGATGTGCAATACCCGCTTCTGGTTGTCGGGACGGCTGAGCGTCACATCCAGATATATAATTTGAACAACCCCAATACTGCATTCAAAGTCAGTTGTCTTCGTTTAGTTAACTCTACTTCCTTCCCTGAGCGCCCGAGTCTTCTGCAGACCATGCAATCACCTCTGAAATGGCAAACACGTGTGATAACCTGTTTCAACTCGAACAATAAAAGTGGTTTCGCCATCGGTAGTGTGGAAGGGAGGGTGGCTATCTAGTGAGTATGTTCCTGACTAAATTAACAATTGATTTGCATAATAGATACTCTATAAGATACCTCGAAGACAAGGATTCTTCGTAAGCTTTTCTTTGTGAGAAGGGTTGGTGAAGGTTCACCACTGTTTTCAGGAACAACTTCTCCTTTAGATGTCATCGTCAAGACCAGCTTCCTGATTCCAAAGATCAGACTTTAATATACCCCTTGAACGATATCTCTTTCCATCCCATCCACGGGAGCTGCTCGACTTGTGGTGCGCATCATCTCGTTCCTTGTCTTATGGGTTGGAATGAATTTACACCCATCACAGGCTCAGATGGCACCATCCACTTTTGGGATATCGATTCGCGCATACGCCTAAAATGTAGGTGATTGTATAAATTTCACTATGCTTTCGCTGATTTTGGTCTGCTGTCGATCAGCCTTTGATCGAGCGGCGGGACCGATCTCGACTACCGCTTTTAACCGTACCGGATCTATCTTCGCCTATGCGATTTCGTACGACTGGTCAAAAGGCCATATTGGCATGACGCCTGGACATCCGAACAAGCTGATGTTGCACGCGTGTAAAGACGAGGAGGTTAGGAAAAGGCCTAAAAAGTAATCTATTCCGTGGTGGACGTACATTGATTCGTAGCTTTCGATGTTCTATCTGCTACTGTTGTCGTGCTTGTATTTACTTTTGTTTTCCTATATATGTAATCATAAAGCCAGTGTAGTGCACACTGGGACTCTCGTCCGACATTTGGTAACCCAAGGAATATATACTTGCCTCAGGCTCGAATCCTCAAAGTTTTCTATTTTGGTTCCTTTAGGCTCGGGAACAATTACTGAATCAATCCGGCTTTGTCTCGCGAAGCTGCCATGAATAGCAATTTCGACACAACTTCCTTTTTGGGGAATTTTACTGGTAGTTGTTTTGTCGTCCGTTTCCCGTGGCCGGGCCACCCTCGCTCGCCAGTTTGCTCCTTGGTCTCAAAACCATGTTGTGCACCTCATCCCATAGTCTACTTAAATTCACCCAGCTGTGAGCCAAGAACGTCCTTGAGCGTCTATTTTCATGTATTTAGATCGGTGGGCGTCAAATGCAACAAGAAATCGTCGGCCCTTGATTAACTTGCATTTCTCCAGATATCGATGAACGATCGATATATAATCGGCCAAGTCTCAATGTCGTACAATCCAGCTTCGCAATCGAGTCAAGCGGCAATCGACACTCGACATCACTAGCTCACTTCACAAAAAATACAACTTGAATGTCTACCATCGAAGCACAGACTTCGCTGTCTACACCATCCTCAGCGCGCCTCCATGTCTCACGCACTGCAGCGCCTTCCACCAGTACTATCGTGACTGTCCCCATAAACCCCACAGACGACGTTCTCGGGTACACCTTCTCTTCTCGTACACACGACAGCCGGCACGAGCAGAGCCTCGCAGACACCCAACAACCCCCTCCAGCATACGCTGCAGAGGACGCAAATTTACCTTCATACGCAAGGAAGGCTCCCGAGCCCCTCACCCTTGCCAGATATCTCTTCAAATATGGTTTTTGTATGTTTTTGTATCTCCTCCATGTTCTCTTGCCGAAACTTACCATAGTATCGACATCTTAGTGTTTCCACCACTTTGGATCATGGGTGGTTTTATCCTACTCTCACCCCTACGCGCCCCTTCCACTCCCGATGGTGCAGACCCAGAAGCCGCTTGGCTACCTGAAAAGACGGAGGAGGAGCGCGAGCGAATCATTACGCAGCTGCGCAAGGTTGAGGTAAAGTGGGCGATGAGATGTGTTTGGGCACTGCTTACCTTCGTTCTGCTTGGGACTGTGACGGGTATTGCAGCCTGGGCTACATTCCATACGTGAACACCGCGTTACCTTCACACCACCACCTTGCGCGAGGTCCGTCTGTGCATTCATTCTACGCATGAGCACGAATACCTGGATGCTTTCACCGTGCCCGACCCCAATATGAAGCCATGCACATGGCCCACACTCCTTTCCGGCAACCCATTCGTAACGACCAATCAAGGTCTTTTCATGATCATGCCCTACATATCCGGTCTCTGGCAAGCAGAGTAACAATACAACTGCATCAATTACATAATTTTAAAATACATGACAATCTTTAAACGTTCTCTTCCATGTTAAGAGCCGCTGAACCAGAGTAATGCCACTAGTTCAGCTTCAAGTACCATAGGCAAAGAAGTACATACTAGTAACCACGATTCCGAACAAAACCAGAATATGACAAGAAACAGAACTCCACATATCGATAGCCATCACCTTCTCACGACTCTCCTCTGCATCTCCTCATCCTTACAGGCAAGCAACATGACTTTATTCGGATGCCCCTGCGTCATACCAGAGTGGCCCTTATGCCAATCATACGACACCGCATATGCAAACATACTCCCATCGCGGTTAAACGCAGTCGTTGAGACCGGACCAGGGGCATTGAATGCTGCACAGAGTATAAGTTCCACTTGGGTGCTCGTATGAGAGCAGAACCAAGAGAGTACCTTTTAGTCTGGCCCGTGCGTCTTTGTCCCAAAAGTTGACACAACCGTCGGACCCTGACAGACAAAAATCAATGTTTCATGGAATGCATCCGGGAAGGAGGGTGAGATGACTACCACAGGTTGAAAATGTCCCGTGCACGGGATGGAAGGAGATGTCGTTGACGGGGTATACTACGGTTTGGTTTTTTGAGGGTTCGACACGGTGGCATCTGAACGAGAAGTTCCCGCTGGAAGAACACATCACAATAATCAGCTTCTGGGCGCAATAAATGTAGATCTATATAAACTACTACATACCTTGCATCTTTATCTTCAATGTAACTGACTCAGAAAGTGGTCAGAGATACCAACACCAAGAGCACAGGGCATACACACTGGATAGCTACCCTTCCCTCCACATTTCCAAGCGCGTACCCGATATTTGTCGTTACTGGAGAGAAACACGATACAATCCGTGTTTGCCACTTTATGGGCGACATCATCGTCTTCTCGATCTAAACGTTAGGCACACAGATCATAAAGTAACACAGACCCACCTTATACGGCAAGTTCGGGTTCCTCAAGTCATATATCTGCATATGGCGCTCCGCGGTGCCCACTACCATAAGTGGATAATGTATGTCAAACGAATAGCACCTCTCCGGAAGCGTCACTGTCGCGACCGGGGTCGGTGTCCGCTGATCCCAGTACTAATGATACTTCCATGCATTATAACCATGAACGCAGATGTTGATGCGCAAATAGGTAAAACACATACCTTGATCGTCTTATCCCAACTCCCTGTCGCTAGGATGCCCGCCTGCGGCGCGTCCGCCCATTTTACGACCTTGACCGGCGCGTCGTGTTGCGCGACCTGCGTTGCTGTCCCCGTGGTGATGTCCAATACGCGCCCAGCATTGTCTACTCCTCCGGAAAACACTTTATTCCCTTCCTACGAAGAATTTATTTACACCCAGGCGCCAAGCACACGGCGCATACCTTATTCCAGCAGACACTGAGCACGGGCCCCGGATGATGATGAACGACCTTGCTCTGCGATTGTCCGAAGGCGCTAATCTCATAAACCCTTACCTTTCAAATCGAATGTCAGCACGGTAAATAGCACGATGAGACGTGCACCTACACTATTATCCCAACTCCCGACAGCGAGAAAATTAGCCTGGGGAGAAAACGAGATGGAGGAAACGGAATCTGTGGGAGGATCTGCCATCTCGACATGCACCTCTCCGTTTGCACCCGCCTGCTGGGATGTGCTGGCCGAGAATGCGTTTTGTGCACCGAGAACTGACATTGCTCTGGCTGCAGTGCAGTTAAACACCGTCTGAGTGTCTAATTTGTAGGGGTTGGCAGACTTATATATTTACGTCAAGCTTGGATCGGCCCAGGTGACACATTGTCACAAGACGATTGGCAGACCTTTGGTGCTATTGGAATCCGCCTGAGACGGTGTTCAAAGCACTATTGCAGGTAAAGCGGCGCATACGCCACACCAATATTATCACAGTTGCGAGCGGCAGTGGCAGCACAACATGTAATAAAACGCTAGATTAATAACACAAGATGCAAAAGCCCAGCACACAAACGTGAATGAAAGGAAGGAGAAACGAAAACGAGAAGCAACAGCATCACCAAAGACACAAACACGCACAACCCCGAACACGCTACTTTCTGGGCCTTTTCCTGACCTCCTCTTCTTTGCACGCGTGCAACATGATCTTGTTTGGATGTCCTGGTGTCATACCGGAATGGCCCTTTGACCAGTCGTATGAGATCGCGTAGGCGAAGATGGATCCGTTGCGGTTGAAAGCTGTAGTTGAAATTGGGCCCGGAGCTTGATCAAAGGCTGAGAACAAATGTTTTGTTCAGTGAGGTCATATAGAGAAATACAATGGTCACTCACACTTTAGACGCGTACGCGCATCTTTATCCCAGAAGTGGATGGTGCCGTCTGAGCCTACAGTAGATGCAAATCAAATAAAGAATCAAGAGGGTAGACCAGGCGCACCGCAAGTAGAGAAGGTTCCATGCACAGGATGGAATGAGATGTCATTCACAGCGAACACTAAAGCTTGATCTTTGGAGTTGGGCACGTTGTCCCGACGGTGACATTTGAAGGAGAAGTTGTTCCTACAGGGGACAACAGTCAGCCTACACCGACATGCCCCAAAGACCTCACTTACGAGGAGTCTTTGTCTTCGACGTATCTAATCGGATTCTCAATATCAGACAAAGACATGGGGCAAGTGCATGCTAGACTCACTGAATTGCTACTCGACCCTCCACACTGCCGATGGCGAAGCCACTACTGGTGGCAGTCGTGAAACAAGAAACAACACGTGTTTGCCATTTTAAAGGTGACTGGATGGTCTAAGAAAGATGAACACTCAGTAGAGAAAAGAGTAAGATCTCGGTCACAAACTTACTTTGTACGGGGTACTTGGGTTAGTCAAATTGTATATCTGTATGTGACGCTCTGCTGTTCCGGCGACGAGAAGTGGGTATTGCACATCGAACGAGTAGCATCGCTCAGGAAGCGTCACAGTAGCTACCGGCGTAGGTGCACGGAGGTCCCAGTACTGCAAACGAATGTCAGTCTATCGCAGCACGGTGACATACACAGCACACCTTGAGCGTCTTATCCCAACTCCCCGTCGCCAAGATCCCAGCTTGGGGTGCATCCACCCATCTCACGGTCTTTATCGGCGCGTCGTGCTGCGCGACTTGCGTGGCCTGTCCTGTCGTAATGTCAAACATTCGCCCAGCATTGTCTGCTCCCCCGGAAAATATTTTGTTGCCCTCCTAGACGCGCAAGTTCAGGACCGGAACTACATTACATGCCATGAAAACACACCTTGTTCCAGCAGACACTCAGCACTGGGCCCTGGTGTTGATACATCGCCTTTCCTTGGGACTGCCCTCCCGCACCGATTTCATAGATCCGAACCTGTCATACGTAGAATTGAGCAGGGCATCGCGCAAGTTACGGAGAACGTACGCTGTTATCCCAGCTCCCTACACTGAGATAATCTGCTTGAGGAGAAAATGCCATCGAGGAAATGGAATCTGTTGGAGGATCCCCCATTTCCACATCTTTGTCTCCAGTTGTGGTTGTTGTATTGGTGGTCGTGGCCGTGGCGGGAGTACTAAAGAAGGACATGGCAGCAAGAGAATGTCACCAGAACTGTTGATATATCTGAGTGAGACCCTGCAGCAGGTTGGATGGGGGAGTATATTGGAAATGTCACCAAAGTTCCTTGAAAGTCTCCGGTCACAGCATTATAAAACCCCCGCGAGGATTATCTTTCTAGTGTGTTCTTATCCTCCAATGCCTGACAATGGCACTCGGATCTTTTGGTTCCCAAGCGTTGCTATCTTCCGATCCATACTTAGGTTGAAATTGATCCCTCACCTCACGATCGCGATGAGGCGAAAAACGATGCGAAGTCCACTCGCAGGCAGCTCTTTATGCCTGGACTCCTGATCGTAATGGGGTCTGGACAGGCTTGTATCGGACCGTCGAAGCTCCATTCTTGCTTGCGTCGCACCCTAACTACTTCAAGGATTCATCTTACGCTGAGACCGTATTCTGTGGAGGCCAAAACCAAAGGCTAGGCAGTTTTACTCCTTCGCATTGACTCATCAAGTTCCCTCAAGCATCGTCCGCGGGTATGCGGCACATGTAGTATATACAATGTCGAATCGTCGATATTATTTTTCTCTTTGAAGTGCAGCACAAAGGGGGTTCAGATATCACATTATGGATATAGCATATTATATGAAGGCTATCCAAAATCAGTTGGACGTCGTCAACCCGCAAACGCTGGGCGGACATTGCCAGAATCATCGAACCAGGATTGCAACAGACTCATTGTCAACAACGTACTTTACACCCGAGCACACCGGTGGCAGGGTCACCTCAACCCGACCCCGTTTGAGGTCCAAACCATCAGCTAATTCCTGGTGAACTGATGCTGGGCCGCCGTTGAGCACAACCTTGCCATGGTTGGAAATGGTATCAAGAGCACCAGAAATGTCCCAGTACGGGCCTTAGACATGCCTCCGTCACATAGAACATACCAGGTAACGTTCTCCTGGTTTCCACATTTCCATAAGTGGTTGCACTAAGAGGTAATTTTGGGAGACCAGACAGTCAAAGGTGCCCTTGGGATGATAGCGGCGCCTTCGACGAACGAGAGCAGCGATAGCAAAGAATGTCGTGATTGCATGGCGATTGAGTTGGTCAAAAGAAGGTAAGACGTGATGCTGTGATGCTGACGCTATGGGTGTAATGAATGCAAGTTACGTACAAAGCGGAATTGGAGTCTCACGAAATGCATATGTCGGAAGCTTGGCTCCAATCACGAGGGAATCGGGACGGACCATTGGTGCATCGAAGTGACCTTGATCCGGCTCAATTTGGACACCTGGCTACTTTCTGGCATCCAAATGACTCCTCCGAACCAAAAGAAAAAAAAAAAGAAATTTATAGGTCCCAGTCCAGCTGCAAGAGACAGAGTACTCATCAGGAATGTTTTAAATGCATCTGAAAGTCGCTGATTCGTGGCCTTCGAAGGTATATGCATACATGATACTTGGTTGACTTTTAAAATCTTACGGATCTAGTCAATTAGCCCGGATCGGATCCATCTACACCTTCCATTCATCCATCCGTGTAGGGTTGTTGGCGTAATTCTCGTCGTAATGGCCTTGGGCGCCGGTATTAGGACGCAAGTTTGTCTTCAGAGCTGTCAGAAGTAGTCACAACACCTTTTCCAGTCAGGCGGACAGCAGGCATGGAAGGACTTTATTCAGCCCTGATCGCAAAGTGGTCTATATTCAATGTTGTTTCAAAGAGACATGCTCTGCGCTGTTGTATCACCTAGTACTCCCCTTCACCTCTGACAGGTTGCTTGTCATCGTCAACATGGACGATGGTCGTATCGTCAGTGACGAGACCACCGCTCTGCTGTCCGGCAAGGCTAGGACTCGAAAGCCTAATCGACTTCCTTGGCTTCAGATATCAATCGTCCTGCTCCTCCAGATATGTGAACCGATGACCAGCCAGTCAATAAATCCATACATTAATCAGGTAGGACGGTATTCTCATGCTATCCGGTCATAGTCTTATCCTGTCTAGCTCATCAGTGAATTGGACATCACAGGAGGAGATGAGCGGAAGGTGGGGTACTATGCTGGACTCATTGTAAGGATAACTTTCCAGTCTTTTCTATTGACTTTACGTGCTGATTACCTCCATTTTCAGGAAGCACTGTTCTTTGCAACAGAAGCAATCACGGTCCTTCATTGGAGTCGGATGTCAGATCGTGTAGGCCGAAAACCAATCCTCCTGATTGGTTTATTTGGAGCGGCTGTGTCGGTGCTCTGTTTTGGCCTTTCTCGTACATTCTTTGGCCTGGTCCTGAGGCAGGTCTGTTTGCACGCACTGAATGCCCTGCGCTGAGATAGTCACAATCCAGCCGTTCACTTTGTGGTCTCTTGAACGGAAACATCGGTGAGCCTACCATACTACGAGTATCGTCTCCTGTCCCTCAACTACTAAGCAGGCGTCGCCAAAAGTGCTATGGGTGAGCTCACAGATCCGACCAATCGAGCACAGGCTTTTGCTCTCCTGCCAAGGCCGGTCCACCGGCATCACTGTGGGGTACGACGTGCAACCTACACAGACGACTATAGTGTTGATGCAACAGACTTAGCCCTTTACTAGGCGGGGAATTATCAAAACCTCACGAACGCTTCCCGAGTTTCTTCGGAGGAGCTTTCTGGAAGGAGTATCCTTACTTCCTCCCCTGTGGCGTCGTGTCATGCTTTATTTTGGTGACGTTTGTCATCACTGCTGTATTTTTTAATGAGGTATTCAGGTATTGTTGATCGACCCGAATGCTAACGAATCCATGGCTCCTTGTAGACTGTACCAAAATCTAAGCCCTCAGGGGCACCTTACGTTAAGGAACAGCCAGTCCCACTGCGTAAACTTTGGACGTTACCGGTCGTCATATCCGTCTCAAATTATATGGCCATTGCCTTCTTGAACATAGCCTTGAATGCCCTGATGCCATTGTTCTTCGCGATGCCGGTAGACTTAGGTGGTCTTGGATTCCATCCACCACTCATCGGTTACATCATCGGTTCATATGGCCTATTTACCGGGCTGTTCCAGGCAAGCTGCTTCAGCAAAATCGTTGGTGTCCTAGGAGAACGGTCTCTCTTCCTTATCGGAACCTGGGTATACCTTCCAGTGTTTATGACTTTTCCTGTCATGAGTCTCTACGCTCAGAGATTCGGGGTAACATTCGTCATTTGGATTCTCGTCGGCATGATCATTGTACTGATGACATTCATGGACATGGCCTTTGGTACGTGAACTTTATTTTGTCAGAGCTCAGCAGGTTTAAAAGGTTCAGGATGCGTTTTTATGTTCGTAACGGCGTCGGCGCCTAACAAGCGCTCACTGGGTGCCGTCAATGGCCTTTCTCAAACGGCCGTATCTGTTGCACGCGCATTGGGCCCTGCGTTGTCGACATCCTTGTTTTCGTTATCAGTGGAGCGAAATTTTCTTGGAGGACATGCCGTCTACTTCATTCTATTCGTTTTCTCCTGCCTGGCACTACTCCTAGCGATACAACTGCCGCGTGAGATGTGGAAAGAGCATGATGACGATGATACTGAAGACGGGTCAGTTGTTTTACATAATGAGCTGGGTGTGTCTCCGCATAAATTAGTCGCGCCAACCAGCACTAGGCATTCCATCATTTCTAGTATATGATGTTTATCAAGTGATTCTACCCACTTGAACAAAAGGCATGCGCAGAGACTATCAGCATCACGAGACTTGGAATCTTTGCATTATATCTTCAGTGGCTTGATCCAGATCAGGCTTTTGCTCTGCTTCTTCCTCGTCGCTTTCCATCGCGGTGTCGTCCTCGTCACTGGATAGAGGTAGGTGATTTGGGTTCGGAACAAGGAGATCTTCACCATCTGTATCGTTATCTTCAGCATTCCAGTGTCCCTACTTGGGTGGACATGGGAATAAAGATACCTTTCTGCCTCCGCGATTCCTCCCAACTCTTCTCGAGATCTTCGATGATACGTTCTTGTGTGGTGTTGATTTCCGTAGCCGTTTGACATGTTTTGTATTGTTCGAGAAATGTCCTTCGGGGCGGGTAAGAAAAACTAATGACGACAAAACAATGCAAGGGCGTACCGATTAACCTTCCAAAACGCAACCCCCCAGCCAAATCCACTGAGAAGCTTACTCGCATACGAATCGAACCCGGTGATGTAAAATGCTGCCGCTAGCGCTTCCACACAATTTAACCGCCAGGGTTTCCCATAATTTGTCGGATTGGTCGCAATCAAGTAGGGCACTATGGCCTGATGAGAACACAGAACTATGGCAGGCTCGACATGGACTGACGGAGGCGCTCATGAGGACTGGCTATTTTCCCAAAGGGCACATCATCCAATCGGGCCCAGGAACACTCCACGACAGCAAGTCCTCCTTTCAGTATGATCTCACGATCAGATGGACTTATGATTTGCTTTCCCTTCGGTCTATTAGAAGTATGCAAGGCAGTCACGATGGAAGGAATGGTAGATGAATGAGACCATAAGACTCACGAGACGACAATCCCTCTGAAGCGCGATCCCACTTTAAGGTCTTTGATCAAACCTAGTCGAGCAAGCTTTTTTCCAGAACAGCGACGAGGATCGCAGTGATCGAAGTCCTGAACAATTCATTGGCTTGACGTAGGGTAATGGAATCGTTTCTCAGCTCACCCACATAGCGACTGGAACTTCTATTCGCACCTCGTCTTCCTCATCTACCCCATAGATCAAAGACAGTATTATAAGTAGCGTGACTGATCACATACCACTTGAAAGTTGATTCTCGCGTTCTTCTTCGTCGCTAATCACGCTGTCTGGTCTGTCGGAATCCCCCCTTTCAATCGCATTTCTGTCGCGCTCTCTGTAAGACGCCCTCACATCTCTTGATCCACCCTTTCCTCCCTTACCTTTTCTGCCCCCGTGAGTTGAAGCGCCTGAAGTTTTCTTAGCCATCGAATACTAGATGAATTTCTGGGTATGAGAGGTAGCGTGAGAAATCTAGCGTATCCCCATTTCGTTGCACCCAACTCTCTCAAGTCTGTCATTTCTCATCGCTCTCGCTCTCGCGCTCGATGTTCCCTACTCTTGCACGGCTCTCAAAGGCCTCACGGAGACCGCTGACGCCAAAACGGGGCAATAAGGACTATTATAAAGGTCAGGTTTTCCTACAATCCATTTCACTGCAATGACTTGAAAATTCGGAACAGGTACACGGCAGGCTTTCCTCCCAGGAGGTCACCGGACAGGAGCTCCAGGTAAACATGTCATAGGCGGGAAGGCAAAGTATCGTCTTCTTGATGAGAGGGTTCGTGTGTATGTTGCTCCGCCCCTGGAAGAGATCCAATCCTCCCCAGTACGTGTCACTGTCTCGAGTTTGGAGGACAACTGCTTACAACTGCATGCATCCTTCCAGCTAAAGCCCTACGTACATGTTGGAGTCCGCCTGTCGAGGGCTGAAGAGCGTGCTGTGTTCGGCAATTTTCCTGGGCCTCGCGGTCTAACACCGGAGCATTTCCTCAAGGTTGCTAGAGAATACACGCAAGCGACGAATCGTCTTCCAGAACCAGAGGAAAAGCAACAAGAGACATCTATAGATTCAGGTGTTACGAATACAAGTGTTCCGGACGGAGGCGCCGAAAAGCCCTCTACTCAAGGAGAATTGGCTCGTTCATGAGGTAATATGAAAGCCATACGGAAGTGGGCACAAACTTATTGTTGGTTTTGCAGTCGTATTTGATAGTCACCCTTCAGTTCAACAACCAGTCTGACTACGAACATATCTAGGAGAGGTTGCCTCTGGCCAGTCGCGCCAATAACTAGTGCGGCTATTTTTCTTCGGTCATGAAGATGGAGGACCTATACCGATCCGGCTACCAACCACTTGACCATATTAGAATGATCTGTACGATTGTCCTTTCCGGGATAGCGAAACATACTACACAACCTATTAATCTGCCTGCTTTCAGAATGGTCAAAGATTCAATTTTTTCACGGAGATAAGCCAAGGTTTCCTAGACAGGACGAGAATGTATGCAAAGCGCAGTGATGGTTTCTGGAAGGTCGCTCGAGTACTTCGCCATCAATCATAGTAGCGAGGAGGCGCCGAACCATTTTACACAACGTTGATAGTAATTTGGTCAAAAGAGTGACCAAAAAATGGCTGGAGCACAGGTTTACTGTACCTGCGACGGCCAGCGAGCTCGTATGGACTGTGACCGCCTCTGACGTTGTTCATATCCCCAACACTATTTCATTGATGTTTCTGACTGTATTTCAACAGAAGGCATGATGATAATAAAGAGTCATCATCTATAATTCAAGCCGTTAAGAAATTTGTCCCGCGCGTCGTCAGTTGTGATTGAAGGATATGGAAGACATCTTTCCCACTGAGCTGCATAAGAGATATCCTTCCAAGAAGAGCGTGAACAAGAATGAAAAGTAGATAATAAGTAGCAGCATATAGAACGGAACACCCTCATTGCTCCTCTGTTTTCTTGAAATGAAAACCCTCGTACTTCTTTTTGCCAGCTGTCGTAGCCCATTTATGGTAACCACCATGGCTGACGCGGGCTGCTGCAGATGTCGCTTGACCCACAGGCTCCATGCGGCTATTTTGGATTGCATTGTCGCTACGGGTATTGCTGGAATCAGCGCCCCTGGTCTTCTCGTCACTATCGTCCCGATGTCGCTTCAGGGTTCGAACAGAAGCTGTCAATGTAGGATGGGAAGTGAGCGAGGGATATGCAGGCTCTGCTTTCATCGTAGGCAACGGGTCCTTGTTCAATGGACGACGGATTAGCTCTTGGGTTCGAGATGGCTGCAAGGAGCCACTTGCAGCAGCATTTATATGATGATGCTTCTCCGGCTTTGGCAAGCCTGCTTTAATTTCATGGGTCAAAGAGAACGATGTGCCAGAATTGGGTTGATTAGATCGCTTGACAAGAGACGAGGGTGAAGAAGGCTCATCCAACTTCGACCTCTTTGCACGTGCATTTCCAATATCGGACGACGGCCGCTTTGCGGTAGATGGCTTGGAAGGACCTGATGACAGTACGTTGTTGATGACGGATGGCTTCGAAGAAGACTCCTTTTTCTTTGCATGAGTTTTCGGCGCTGTTCCCGGAATGGTGGGCTGTCCTGGAAGACGCTGGAGAGGCACTGTGAGTTTAATTGCCGTCACAAAGGATGGCACCTGCCTGGAATGTGAATCTACATGTCTTGAATCCCGATTTCCCTTCCGCTCGCCAGGCCTAAAGCAGCGGTTGATGCGTCGGAGAAAGAAATATAGTCCTCCAGATGTCATACTCACATCTTTTACCTCATACAAGCCATCATACCGGTAGCTGTTGCCCAAAAAAAAAATCGCTTGGTATGCCTCGTGGTCGTTCATGCACTTGTGACTCACCCCTCCATTGGTGCATATCGAGAGTCCGAGCTATGTCCCCGAATGACTCGGATTGGGTTTTTTGTAGAACTGGAGATCTGATGGAGCTTTGGCTAAGCGCAGGCAATGATTGGCTAAACGAAGAAAGGACCTTCAGCGCTTTGTTCCCTCGAGTCCATTCTTGATCCGCATTTTGAGGTCCCTCCCAAAGCTTGAGATAGTGTTATAATGATAAAGCGATAACTTGGTTCAGATGTCTTACTGTTCTCCCCTCCATTTGGTCCATCTTGGTTCCTTTAGTGTCACGGCCCCCTAGAAGTGCATGTTAGTGCATGCTCGGCGGCTTGACTTCGTAGTAGAGACCTTGTCCCGTGTAGGTACTGTGAGTACAATTGGTCAATGGAAAGTATCATAGAACAGGTTGGACAGCGTACATGGTTTCTCCATTATCCTCATCATCCTCGTAGCCACCAGAGCTATAGATCCAGTATACGGTAAAGATGACGAGATGTATGGAGAGAAACGACGTACAGTACAACAGAAAATGCGCCATCGGTTTGAGTACCATGTATCCCAGCCCTTATAGGTGCATGTACTCCAGCTTCACTACATTCGATGCGGTTGGCGAACGTCGATCCTACAGGGAATCCTGGTATTTCCTTGTGCACGTTTCTACAAGTTTGGATAAGCTCTAGATCAAGATCGAATGCGTTCTGCGCGTACGGGTTTCGTTCTGGAGGACGAGTGATCTTAGTACCTTTCGCCCAGGAGCCTTTGCCACTGTCAGAGCCATGTTTCGTCATAGGTGCTACTAGGAGAGTTATTGCTGAGTCAAAGCCAACTTGTTGTGCATGTCACGCCTCGCGATCACATGGTGTTTTCTCAGGCTATTATTAGATCCTACCAATAATTTCTCTACTATCAGACAGTAGGCAGTGCAAGCTCACCCCCGGCTTCCGTTCGAGATATACCCTTCAGCTTATAAAAAACAATGTGGACATAAGGTTCGGGCCCTACGCCGTTGGAGGGATCGTATGTAATCATTTCATCCGACGTGTCGAATGCCACCCCACGTTGCAGAGGTGGTATGGGCCTCGGCGATACAATTGGAGATTATCAGACTTGATGTCCACACAGAAGAATCCTTACCCGCTCCATTGTGGAAACACGGGCGGCGCATTTCAGGACGTGCGCGCCTATCAAAGTTATCCAGCCCTTGAATCCACTACGACGTTCCCGATTGGCACTGACACGACTGCCGTAAGTGTCGTCAGCAGTGGGTGTGGCTTGGCCAGAAAGCCGATCTGCAGTTTGGTGAGAACCTGCGGTGACTATGTGCCAAAGGGCAGGTTGCGTTAGTGTTTAGGTCACATCTTATAGCAACTGGTTTTTGGCCATAGCAGATACACGAACCAAGTCCTCGCAAGATTGACTTACTCGTGGATCTCCGAGCACGCGTAGATAGCACAGGCGGTATGCCGCCTGGAGCTTTCCCCGCCACTGGCGTTCTTTAGCATTGCGTCTAGAACCTTGGATACATCCACATCGTTCACGCATGGTGGAGTTTTGATCCACTTCGTCTGTAGTTCTTCTACGATGCCCTGAGCCTGCTCCACATAAATCGTCGTCGATACGTTACCATTCCGCATAGCCAGATGTGATTCAGAGTTCCTTGCTCGCGAATGAGGCATGTTTGAGAGCGATGGTAGTAAGTCGATGAGTGGTCAGGCCTGCCAGGTTTGGAGACTCGGAGCCTTTACTTCTCCCATTGTTCGAATTTTGGATTCATTGCACATAAGACGAGGGGAATAACTCGAACGCACTGAAGTTTAATGAGCCCCCAGAGAAGTTTGGGCCACAATCCATTTGCTAACTCGAAGGTGAATCTCCCTGGTTGTCCCACCCCATTTTCAACACCACTACCTATCTTCCTCTGGACTCTGACCATGACGATCGCGGTAGAGAAGGATCGATTCGCGCCAAGATAAGAGGAAGACAAACCGTTCACTCAGTGGTCGGTGCCGCAGGCATAAACTATATTGGAAGCTTCCCGTAAATTCCAGGAAAAACCTTGTCCAGGTAGAATCTAGGCGACTGCAGCAAGGTCGTACGATGGACTTGAAGAAACCCCTGCCAACTGATCGAGACAGGGCCGACGGCAGGGAGCGGAAGATGGCGGGATACTAGACGCTGTGCATTGCCGTCTGAAGCAGGTTGCTGAGTAATGTCGCAGACACAGCTACTATGACATCATCCTCTCCCTCCGTGACCGGCCACGTCACATCCGTTAACCCAGTCTACAATGTAATTTCCTTCTTTCTGAGTTTCTGCTTGGTACCACAGTCTTGGTTTCTTCGTCCTTATGATTCGAACCGAAGCTGCAGACGTGAGGCAGGAGACGATAGTAAACTCGTGCATGTCTTCGGCCTATGTATACTGGACGACAAATTACCTCTGAAGGACCTGCAATCGGTAGCTATTGTCCCCCGATGATAGCGGACAGCCTGGTATATGTACCTTCCGCAATGCTCTCGAAAAACACGGAGGAAAGAGGTCGTAAGTCGAATCCTACCGTTCATGTATCCATTGTTGATCCATACTTCGACACCCTGTCCAACGCTGGGGAAAATTTTAGGGTGCGTGGCACAGATTCTGTGCTCAGTTACTATCTCCTTGTTCTGTCCTGCGTCTAACAGGGTTCCTGTTCTGTCTTGTTCACCTTAGCGCTGATGTGAATGTGGGTCTAGAGGTGTTATGCAACACGCATATTGACTGGTGTAGATACTATATTGGATGATCGACGGAGAAAGAACGGAAGGAGGGAATTCAAGGATACGCAACCCAGTGTGCATAGGCTTGCCGCGGTCCTCACCATCTTCCTGGCCACCGAAGGCACAGGGCCACCCTGCGGTAAGTGAATGCCAAATCATAACTCCCGGAACACTAGAAAATACACGCTGCCTCAATCGATTGTCATATATCCCACTCCTGATTTCCGCATGCCAGTTTAGTGTAACGGGGCACTGCTAGGTGCTCCACCATGTCCAGTTCACTATCTCTATCTTCAGGCAGCACTGTTAGCAAAAATGAAGGTGAGATAGTATCACTAACATCATTCCCCTTGCTAGTTTTTACGATTTCACTCGACCCTTTCTGGGTCAACACTGACACAGGTAGACCACCTGTGGATCCAGTCTTTTCTGCAACTCCAGGTCGGTTTAGCCGCATGTCTTTCGCTCACATTTCTCCCTTACATATCCAAACCGATCAGGGGAGACTTCTGCCGTGAATGAAACCTCGAGGCCCTGGATGTCGGGGCGAAGATATATTGCCGTCTCCCTACAACGTGAAGGTAAATGACCCCGAAGGCCCATTGTCGGGTATGTCTGCGCTTGCCCCAATGGTTTATGCATTTACGGGGAATGCTTGCCTCTATTGTTAGACAATTGAAATCGTATGTGCTTGGCAGCCCGGCACTGCGCGCTCGGGCATAATAACTACCTGGGTTCTGCTGCGTAAGTCGAGCGGGGCCGGTTCCATCAGGGTAGTTTCGGTCCGTAGCGCTCAGGTCGAGGTATCGCTTGCAGTGGGAACTTGTTGGAACATCTACTTGACTTCGACTCGCGGATATTGCTGCTGTTGCGCCGCGGGTTGGGCTTGAACCCTCGATCGGCTCGATCACCGTGAATGCGCAACGAAGCCTTGCTAACGCGTGAAACTACCGTGATAAATCCGATCAATAGCAGGTTGTGATGACAGGCAAATGGACTATAGCAAGCGCGATTTGAAAAGCAGCTGCGAAAAATGTGTCAGATTGTGCAAGACCCGTGTATCGAAACGGTCACAATCTCAAGTCAAGGCCCAGAGAGCAGATGAACTGTCAATGAATGCGGAACCAAATTTTGTACTGTCATGATAAAGGACACTGCTGACCACCCTCTATTTTTGGGGAAGGAAAAACCCTTGGAGCATTGTTAAAAGATTGCTGATTTTCTCAAAGTCAAAATCAAAAATTTTGCGGCTGGGAAACTACATCCCCTATAAGGAAAATCCATGGATTTTCCCCAACACAAAATTATTCATTTTGGCTTTAATTTCCTGCTGGGGGAACCTTAACAACATTCCAAGGTTTTCCCATCAGTTATCCTTGCCTTGAAATAGTGGGGTGCCAGCAGTGGGATTCAGCAATAAATTATCTTCAACCGTATAGCCTCAATGACGAACATCCTTCGGGGGATTTACCAGGGGACGTATCGATACGCTCGAATGGTCAGCTGTACCTGTGGCTCTGTGAGTAATGCTTAATATACTGAGGTGGCTTCGTCTTGGTGACGACTGATGTATGACAGTGAGGACTCGTGACGACCAGGAGATCCGAAGGCTGTGTGCGAGATTACGGGAGAGTGCATTCGAGATATCTTCGCCGCTAGTGATTGGCCACGGAAACGTCTTTCCACTGGAAGATTCTTCGACAGACACTGCCTTTTTGCTCCCGCTTCTGGGAATCGCTGTAGCTTGGCCGGCATGGCAGGGGTCTAAGTCAAACCGAACCGCCTGTGACGTCAGGGAGGTGCCAGCGTGGATTAGATTGCAGGCGGTGCAAGTCTATCGATATCGGATTGAATGGGGTTGTGTCAGATAATCGCGGAAATCCCGCTCTTGAGCTCAGCCAACTCTTGAGGTTGGGGTAATGAGAAAACCGATTAGAATTGGCGGGTGAAGTAAATAAAGTGCTATGAACAATAAGTAAGAATATAACCGACCATACTATGTAACAAGAACTCTAAGAATTTACTACGGCTACAGTTGTAACATGTCAAAATTAAGGATAGTAAACGGTTACGTTACCATATGCAGGGCTCTTCTCAAGGTTCGTGATATGACGGCGTATATGAATTAACGTGGGCACAGGGTGAAAATCTAGAAAGGTAATTGATGGTGGATAATGGAGAAGAAGTGGGTATCGTGGGGTGGGTATCTTGCCAAGTGTAAAGTAGGCGCGTACCGTGACGTGGGGAATCAATGCATCGTCAATGTTAGGGATCATAATAACACTGCAACAGCCTCCACCTCCCACCTCCCATTCGAGAAAAAGAAAAGAAACATAAGCCCCCAAAATTCGCTACGGAGACCTCATATTGCCATATCGTTTGAATACTGGATCGTCTGGTTGTGTATCTGGATGTAGTTGGAGTTTGCCTTCCCATAACGCTGCGGAGGACCTTGAGGGATCCGCATGTGCAGGGTCGGATAATTTGCCGGCGGGCTCGGGGCTGACAACAATGGTACCGGCCACCAACGTCGGCACCATGGTCATCAGCGATGAACTATTACACCCTAGTTGTTAGACATGAATATAACAGAATTGAAATGAACGTACGCTCTCAGAGGTTTTTGAACATCTTGACTATTACGGCGCATTAACCTGCTCTTGACAACGAAAGACGACGACCTCATGCGACCGCCGCGGATGTTGGCGAATGTCCCTAGATTGTCACGGACAAACGCAGAAGCACCACTCCATGATTCAGCTTCAGGTCGAACAGAAGGTAGGATCGTTTCGCGGCCTAAAAATCCGAATCGGTTGAAGAGCTTTTCGAACGGCTCGCTCGGCATTAACCGGATGAGTGCGCCAAGAGGGATCGAGACGACACCCAAAGCAAGAGAGATACCCCACTCGCGACCACCGACACGGGTTACCTGGAATGCTGCACCACCAACGAAAACAATTAGGACTTGTACAGCAATTTCTATATATAGTTTAAGTCGTTCCGTACGAATAAAATAAAATAACAATGCACATACCAATGAGAGTGATAGCAATGAAGTAATTGTTCTTTGTAATGCCTTCGAAGATATTGAGCTTCTTGTCCAGCCGCCTGCAGTTAACCGAATTGAAGATCTGTGCGAACACAAATGCGTTGAATACAAGGGTCTGCACAGTCAAGTCTCGATCCGTCGTGTCCATGTTTGCATCAAATGTCAGGATTTGGCTGCCCAGAAAATGGAAAATAAGAATAACGCAGATCTGGTACGTCGACTGGAACAAGATCTGCTTGTACATCTCTGTAGAAAACAGCGGGGCGGTCTTCTTGTCCGGTTTCCTGTCGAGCAGCGCCTCAGTTGCAGGGTCCGTCGCGAGCGCCAGTGCAGCAAAGGTGTCCATGATAATGTTGATCCACAGCAGTTGCACAGCTGAGAGTGCAGGCTCCTCCTCAACCGAAGAGACCGCCGTAACAAAGGTGATAACCACAGCAGTGACATTTGTTGACAGCTGGAACTGCAAGAACTTACGTACTGCGTCGTTCACACAGCGTCCCCACATGATAGCCTTGACAATCGAGGAAAAGTTGTCATCCATCAGAATGATATCGGAAGCTTCCTTTGCGACCTCTGTCCCGGCGATACCCATCGAGAAACCGACATTGGCGGTCTTTAGTGCAGGGCCGTCATTAGTACCATCACCAGTAACGCCGACGATCTCCCCAAGTGATTTGAGGGTCTCGACCAGGATCTTCTTGTCTTCTGGGGATGAACGGGCAAGAACCTGGAGCCGTGGAACAATCTCGACCATCTCCTGTTGGGTAAGCTGCCGAAATACTGGACCTTCCATGATGATACCGCCAGGTGTAAAGATACCGCACTGAGTTGCGATGGATCGGGCAGTGAGAACATTGTCGCCAGTGCACATCTTGACATTCACACCGGCCTTGTTACAATTTGCAACGGCTTTGCGGACGCCGTCACGGAGCGGGTCTTCAATACCAGTGATGCCAATCAAGGTAAGGTCTTGAGCAAGATACTCAAATGGCACCTGATATATAGGAATGAGGAAGTATAACGTTAGCAAATCGAAAATTATACACACCTCGTCCTCTTCGGTAGCTTCAAAATGTCGAGGAGGCCATGTGTCAAAGTCCCGATAGCAGAGAGCGATTGTCCGAAGAGTTTGGTTGGCATAGAAGATAATCGTCCGGCTGATGTTGTCCTCTGCAAGAGAATCGATTTCTTTCGTCTCAATAGCGCCATCCTCGTCATCTTCAATTATCCGCTTCTCCTCATGCACACCAGACTTCTCTGCCTGATGCGGTTGCGTCACGACCACATGTCTCGTGCATCTCTTTGACAAGATCTCGCTCGCACCCTTGAAAAATGCCCTATACCTCTTCCCACTCTCCTTCCGAACGACCACACCCATAGCCTTTTGCTCACTGGAAAACGGCATCATCTGAACAACATCTGCATTATCTCTGGTCTTCTTGAAATCCGCCCATCCCAACTCCTGCGCGAACTTGAGCAACGCCGTCTCCGTCTTGCTGCCTATGAAAATCGCCTCGCCCGTCTCAGGGTCCGTATCTTGGAACGCCGTCGAGTTCACGGCAATAGACTCGTTGAATAGCATTCGCAGCGATGACGGGAGTACCGTGTTTAGCTGCGCCTGATCGATGGAAAAATCATCTTTGTGTTTCCGTTCGCGCGGCTCGGTCTCCTCGTCGGTCTTTTCGTTACTGTTCTCGTCAACTTTCTCATCCGCGTTCGTTCTCTCGCTGTTCTCACCCAGCTGTCGTACGAATTTGGCGTGTATACCGACGGAGCCCGCGACGATAGTCATGACGTTTTGTGTAAGAGTACCAGTCTTGTCTGTACATACGACGGAAGCGTTGGCCATGGTCTCACAAGATCCAAGTACACGAACAAGGAGCTTCTCGTACGTCATACGTTTCGTGGCAAATGCAAGCGCGAGAGTGACAGCGAGCGGAAGACCTAAACAAGTGTAGAAGGAATTGTCAGAAGGACCCGGCGAGTGCGAGATATATTAGTGACGAACCTTCCGGAACTGCGACGACGATCAAGGTCACAGAAATAATGAGAATATTGACGAATGCAATACCCTTCTCACTCGGAGATCTACATGAATGTAATGCGCATTAGTTAGTCTGCTCGATGAGATAAGCGGAATATATATATATACCGGACAGGCTCGCCTGTGCCAAGCTGCACGAAAAACCTGATCAACAGCGCCGTAAACAGAAGAAGACCCGCCACCGATCCAACTTTGGCAATTAGCTCAGCGAGATTGTTCAATTTGTGCTGTAACGGTGTGTGCTCCGTATCTCCGCGAAGCGCTAAATCAAGGGGTCAAAATAAGCGCGCAGGATATGAGAACCAGTAGCTACCCATCATTATTCGGCCATTGAAGCTTTTCGTCCCGACGGCAATCACGACATATCTCCCTACGCCCTCAAGAACCTTGCTGCCGCTGACCATAAAGCAATCCGTGTGTCCTAGTCCCCCGCCATCGCCTTTCATGATTTCCATGCAATTCTCATATGACAGTTTCTTTATTGCATCAGATTCCCCGGTAGCGCCCGATTCGTCACATTTGACGTTGTGGCCAGATAAGAAGAGACCGTCACATGGTATGATCTCACCAGGTTCCACTAGCGCTATGTCACCCACGACTACTTGCTGTAATCAACATACGTCAGAATGAAGTTTGAGATCTGGAAAGCGATAATGGTGCAAACCTTGATATCAACTACCTGTTCAACGCCGTCCCGAATGACTTTCACACCGCGTTCCTCTTTCTTATCATTGAGTGCCTTGAACTGACGTTCCTTCTGCCAATCGTTCATTGAACCAACTATCACCTAAAATAAGAATGTGTCAATAAAGGCACACAGCGAATGATGCAACGAATAAGGACAAACCACTATGAAAACTGCCACCATGATGGCAACACCTTCAACCCAGTCCACAGGCGCCTCCCCAGGAGCTCGCGGAGTTCCGAAATCCTGGAACAACCCCAATGCGAGCGAAATAACCGCTGCAATCGACAGCAATATCAACACCTTGTCCTTCAGCGCTAACCACATCAGTTGTAACAGCGTCTTACTCCGACGCGTCGGCAGGATGTTTTCTCCATATATGCGTCTGCGGTCATCGAGACTCGCATGAAACGCTGGTCCATCCACAGAAGATTCCAGTGATGAGTTCTCAGTCATTGTAGGTCCATCAGGGGACGTTAATGTGATAGCTGGCACAGCGTCTTCCTTCTCATTCTCTGTTTCTGATGGTGGCTGGTCGCGCTGTGGTGCGAGTCCACCGACAGCTTTCTCTTTACCAACCAGACTCTGTCCTGTGTAACTACGCGAAAGCACAGACTCCCTTGAGAGGCCGTATTCGGCACGAGTACCAAGCCCCCTAAGTACACCTGGGGTACCACCAAAGACCGCAATAGTATCAAAACTCTTTGGATCGAGTGAATGCGCGAGTTGGTACGGCCGAAAGGAGAATGGTGAGGGGTTTAAGTTGCGGTCCTGCTCGAGTTCAATTTGATGGGCCGTTTTGCCTGCATCTTCATCAACTTTCCCCTTTTTCCTCTTGAACTTGCGTTTGGCTGAGGAGTCAGGTGGATTGGAGGATGACGCCTCTTGTCTGTGGACAGCGGTTACACCAGATTCTGGGGATAACTTGTGCACCAAGTCAGAATTATGTGCATCCAGTTCTGTAGTTTCGGAGTTGATGGTGGCATTGCTCAATTTACGAAAATGAGATTTATGCTCCGGGTCGTTCTCGCGGAGGTCGGTGCTATTTTTAAAATGCACGAGGGACGAACGATTGGAAAGGGTGGGGGATGGAATTGTGACAGAAGAGCCGTCATCTGTAGTAGGAGACGTAGAGACGTCTAACGAAGTCCGCCGCCGTGGTGAGAGGAGAGTAGGAGCAAGAAAACCGTCGTCAGGGGTACGAGTGTCTGCAAGATTCTGGGTGCTCTCGGAGGTGATTGCAATGGATGGTAGGTTGGGTGCAGCGTTGCCAGCGCCATTCGAAGGCATGAACGCGAGCTGTGAAGTTGCACTTGGTAGACTAACTTTATATGAACGAACGGCTCGCGCACAGCCTCGGTCACGCTGAACCAGTTCTTGGCGTCACAATATTTCATACATTTAAACGGAATTTCAACTCCACATGTAGTATGTAGTATACTATATACTATATACTAGTAGTACTGTACAGTAGGGATGAAGCGCTTATAACATCAATAAAGTCACACGAGCGCTACTACATATACTCGTCAGCATGGGATCCCTTTACTTCCTTCCCAACCTGTGCCCGCAGATCTTAGACTTTGGACAGCCTTTTTTTATTCGCTTTCAACACTCAGACATCTCACTAGTCCGACTGCACCGGCAGGTTCGTTCTTCCGATTGTTATTGCACATGCATACATGGCATCAGGGGGACCAACCGTATGTTCATGTCACGAAAATTTTGCAGTTCTCCTTAAAGGTGATTCAATGCTCGATTCATCCATGCACTCCTTTCTCCCAACCACACCACCAATATGCAGTTGTAGCGAATATGCTATCATATAGCTCGATTCTTCAAGCTCCAAAGCTCCAATCATCGTCACCCTTCGCGTCACCGCAATATGGCCTTCTCACTGGAGCGATTCTGCCGTCTGTCAGCTTGTTCCATTCCGACGACACACTTACGTCTAGGCAGCTTCCGGTTACCGGCGACCTTTCGTTCAAACCTATGCTCTCCGGGATTCGACGGTGATCATAGAATCAAATGCTCCACAGGTTCTTCCCGTGTTCTTCCCCAAGGCTCCTAGAGTTACACCGGCATAGTGCGAACACCCATACAACAAGCGGGTGAGACGCTTAATTCTACCACTCAGGCGGATCGTACGTGCCATAGTTTTTCTCCGATGTTTTTCATTTACCCTTTGTCACAAAGTAATGGCTTTATCCCAACACCGAATACTTAATTATAAGACTTGGGTCCTTCGGCCGAAAAGCCGGGTACTTCGTCCCCACTAGGCCCCACACCAGCTTGTGTCGAGTCATTTACGACATTGCCTCTGACATGCACGCGGTCACCGCCGATAATTTTCAAAATTTACGCATTGCTGCATCCAGCTGGCAGCGGCATGTGTTCGTCGAGGGTGCATGTCACGCAACGTGTGCGGACACTCGGTGCGACGATCACGACTTCCGGTTATGTTCAAACCTCAGGAACTTTTGGTTTGATCAGATGCAGGGTAGCACGTTTGTGCCCTACGTCACAGGCCTCCCTACATCGTGGTACGGACTGGTACGGATCATAATCTACGTCAGGTTCCTCGTGGATCCTAGCTTCCCGCGGTGTCAAGTATCTTTCTGCATGCACTTAACATTATCTCTTGCCCCATGGACGCCATGGATGAACGTCAAATAATGGGGCCGATGTATACCTCCCCTGATTCACGTTTACTAGCCATGTCATGACCACGCCCTGCACGCTTAAACATCATCAGGGCGCCAATTCTACGCACGTGTTCATGGGTTCCACTATCGATGACAGATCGATTATCTGATTGTCTTCTGCTGGACCTGGCGTCTACCCTTACAGGACTGACATGGTTCAGCATCCATGTTCGCTTTGCTTGAAAAGGGTTCGTCCTATCTCTGCGGATAAAATTACCCAAAACGTCCCGGAAAACTTTACTAGCCTTTACTGCGTACGACGAAAAAGGTACGGAATCAAGAATTCGAATTCAGTATAAATATCAATTTCGCTGAGTGTGGATCGTGACCTCTTTATGTAATCCAAAGGTTATGCTGGCGACTCAAGAGCAACCATATGAGGTGGCTATTTAGAGTAAGTCACACTGTACAGCTTAGTTCCCTCTCGTGCCAGGTCGAGCCTTCCTCAAGCATCTAAAAACAACAGCCATGTGAAGGTTCACGCGGTAATGTCTTGAATATGACAACCAGGTACATGCTAAGAGGATGAGTCACAAGGATTTTTATCTAGCTGATCATCATGGCTATGCAGATACTATGAACTATCTTAGGTCTGGTGACTAGTCCGAATACAGTTGAACTCAATACTGGTCGTCAATCTTCAGACTGCGTACCAGCGCTTTCGTCCCGAAATACAACGAAAGCTGTTTCTTGGGTGTTTCCCAAAGTCCATCAATGTATTCCTCAGCTATGTTCTATAGAAGATCGATCCATACAGCTGAAGTTGGCGAAGCGGCGCTTCCTAGACAGCGGCAGACCAATGGGGAGTCTAAGAGATTCGTGCTACCCCAACCTTTGAAGCGCGTGGGCACCGAGGTCTCGGTCCACACTTGCATGTAAGCTATAAATTTGCATAGCATCCACTATGTATTAATACATAGTGTAGCACCATCCACACGACCCTAGATGGTGAGGTGAATTATATATCACTTGGTTTATGATAAATCTTGGCACGCGAGCAAGCCTTTGTAGCATCTACATGCATGCATAGTAATGTTGACTTGATCAACGTGGCGTCTTTTCCAGGGATTAGTCTTGCTAAAAACCCATGCGTACCAAAAACCTAGTACCCCGAGTTTAACAGCACCATAGCCAGCATGTTTGATTCGATATACCCTTTCTCGACAGATCATAATCAACTTGGCAAGTCATGCATGACTGTACGTCGATCTCCCGCACTAGTACCTGTACATCTTTCATGGCTCGTCGACAGACTTGAACCAGCGTTCGTTTTCGGGATCATACGGATACCATGCATGGCCTTCCATCACCGTGTCACCCACGATACGTCGTGGCATCTACACGACGGATTCTGCGCTATGATTCGTTGCAGTCGGAGTCTTGTGATACGTGCGGGATCTACGCCTTTGGCATCCAAGATATCTCAGGCTGGTAACATATTTTTATAATGCTCCCGAACAATGACTTCAAAAAGTCCCAGTGTACTTGGCAATGTGAGCATCCCAGATGAAGCCGAAGCAGACGCCAAGGTCGAGCACAGGCTACCAGGGGAACAATGTATCACGACTCCGCAGAAACAAAGGCAGCTATGTAGCATGAATGCCAGTCACAGGTTGTTCAGGTCACGGTGTTCCATTGCTTCGCATAAGTATGTATAATAATATACTAGATTGAATTTCGCTGGCCGCGGCCCCCTCGAAGGCACCTGGCCCTGGCGCCGCTGCGTAATGCGGTGTTCAGCATATTGAAATGACATTGAAGATTAGGAACAGGCGGTGATTTTAAGCCGCTAGAAAGTCCCCATTAATTAGGTTCATATCAAAGGTTTCAGGGGCTTGCGGCGTTGAATGGGTGATTTCTTTAAATTTTGAGCCCTCTGTTTTGGAGCGGAATACTAGTATATTGATTACCTCGAATTTATCCTCGTCTATAGAGGACTCGGATGCCAATCGCGAGCCTCTATAGACCACAAACATCCGAGGTTAAATAATTTCCCGGAACAAAAATCAAATTTGTCTCAATTTGGCTTCGGCATCCCAAGTTCTAGTCCCAGAACCTCTCTAGAGTTCTCTAGATCCTTACGGGAAGTCGCCCACTGAGTTTTCTATGCAGTGGTGACGGGAATGGCCAAAGCCCCCAGAACCAAACAACACCCAAAGACACCATGTGATATTATGAGTAGTGACTACGGCTACTCCTATAAACAACATCATACTAACATGGCACCATGCCATTGCAACCGACATTGCAACGACCCAAGTACTGATGGTATTTCATCTGAATCAAGAGATATTTCGGTAATGCCTCTGCGGTCCAAAGGCTACGCGGTTGTTCGGTCATCCGGGCGCCGCGGCGCCCGTAGCCGTTTGCACTGCATTCACATGAAATTTGCTGACGGACAGAAGGCTATAAAAAAAAAGACTTACCGTAAGGACGATTTTCTAATGCGTTTGTGTAGCCTTCCGCTGACGAGTCCTCCATGTTGATCGCTCGCACTCAATGCATTCATCCCTGATTTCACGTCGATTCCAGTCTAAAATGCTACTCAAACACAGACTTAAATGCTTAGACACGCCTGAGTCGGACCTCCTATTGTTAAGGAGCCCTCAATCGCCTGCAAGGAGCTCATTGCTTCCGACGGACCTCCCATACTGGCCTTTCGGGGATCTGGGAGACTCTCTTCGCAACCGTACACGCCGCTAAACCTGTGCACTCAAGATCCGGATCATTCCTAGGTCAACTTTTAACGACCTCACGAATCAAACCCCTAAGTATTTCTTGGCGGTCCTCACAAGCGACTCAGCGCGGGCCTGTCACGATGGTTTGTCTAGGCTGCTGTATCTAGCTGCATTTTACCCTTCATCTCTATATGGTCATTTCTTTCACTTGTTTCCGGCAACCCAGGAACACGATAGGTACTGCCATCGTTCAATTCATTCATTCTCCCGAAGTATCCATGTCAGCTGGCTGTTCATGGGCTCCTCATGCCACATCAATCAACGAGCAACGCGCCCTCTGCAACCTGTCCGAGTCCTGGCTTGGCTGATATACAGCTTCTAGGGACGACATGTTACAAGTCCCAATTATGTACAATCGATCGCGTGGATACAACATAGGACTCAATTGCCGCGTGTCAAGACCGCAACGCAATGCACGGACGATCGACCCAAACAACTACCATACCCCTGAGTCCGGAATCAACTGGCGCAGCTGGGAGGTGCTTGAATGATTACCGTGGCAAGTCTGAGATTTTTCACCCGAACACCACTCCGCTCGCCTGTCGACCCACAGAACTTCTGACACCGCCGCAGGTTTCAAATGAGTCACTCGACACAAGAGCTGATATGTCGACGTTTAGATGGTCTGGACCGCCGATTA
>QFEU01003245.1:0-15781 GCA_003316345.1 Tricholoma terreum
AGGTGACTTCAACTCGAAAAGCACACTCACATATAGGACACTTCTTGCTATATATTGTCAAGTCGGTCGGTGAACTGCAGAGGGTCTCACAAGTGAGGCCATCGATCCACGTTTTCTTTAGTGTTCGCAAGTGATACTCTGTAGTATCATATCTCAAACGGGCGAAGCAGATCGTTCCTGAGCAGGGTCGGCTTCCCCCAGAGTACCCATTCAACGGTTGAGTTGTTGGGGAAGGTTGCTGCAGTGGGTGATCTTGCACCGTGTAACATTCCATCTCGATAATTTATTGCCCCGGCCCAGGCCCCACCACAATCTTGAGGTAGGTTCAAGGCGCAAAAAGAGCTAGAGACTCCGAGGGATCGGATGAAAGACTGAAAGGCAAGTGACATACTAAGCCTCCTCGATAGCATCCTTAAGCACACTGGCAGCGTCTGTTCGTTTTCGTAGAGCTGTCAACAGTGCGTGGCATGATGTGTCGATGAGTGCGAGTTTAGACTTGATCTCAGCTGTAGCTGGCGTTACTTAAGTAGTAGTAGTAATAGCTACACACGGTCCCACGAATGGGCATAAAAATAGATCTTTCCCACTGGCAACATCATGAATCATGATCATGATTGTGTTATTACTCTGGTTACACCCATTCAAACGATAGTTTGAACCTGGATGCAAGTAATTTACCTATGCCTCCAGGCTACTCCAAGATTCGTTTTGCCAAGCTGCATTCTGATCGCGGCAACTGGACACAAGTTGTCAGTGAACACTGGTGTGCCGAGATGCGAGTCAGCCAGCGTGCACTCACGGCCCGACTTTATCGTCTTTCCTGACTCACCTATCCCTTCCTAAGCCGGCGCTTATCTGACCACCAGATTAGGTTCATGTTCACCGCAGGAAGATACATGTACCCTGTCGCTTTACAAGCGCCCGCGCTAACTCTTACTTGCGAAGCCCCAGACTCGGATAACGCTACTGAGCATATATCATGACGAACAACAGCATCGTGGCTGCGATTCACAGTGTAGGGTGGGGTGTAATCGTTGCACATATCGCCTCCGGCTGCTGACGGATCACTTACAGTACTGTGGTTGGTTCAATGGTAGATAGTAGAGAGTCGACTGAAGCTACCGGCAACATAGTGCGGTGAGTGTTGCAAGCTCTCGGCAGTGTAACGGCAATGTTGAGCGCGACGTCCACCAGATCTCCAATGCTGAATCCTTGGTATGTTGATGAGACCAATACCATCTATATCCAATTTTGCCAACATAACAGCCCGAGACCTCGCGGGCCTCCCGAGCCCCAAGCGCAAGGGGGAAGTGGTAGGCCTCCGAAAGGGCCTCCGAAAGGGCCTCCGAAAGGGCCTCCGAAAGGGCCTCTGAAAGGGCCACCGTCAACCAAGCCGCCAGCCAAGCCGCCAACCAAACCAAAATGAAGCAGATGATAACGCCATTCTTCACCTCTGCTAAATGTCTCTGTACTTGTAACTATACTATTGCTACATTTGTATGTAAGTTCCGCAAATGGCTGTAAGTAGTAGTAGAAGTAGTAACAGTTCACGGCTCCCACTGCCCACAGACGCCATCATTCAAGACGCCAAGTTCCAAATGTTCTCCAAGGACCAAGATAGACACAAGCAATCTACCTATGCCTCCAGGCTACTGCAAAGTGTGTTTTGCCAGGCTCAAGTTGCCAGTGAACACTGGTCAACCAGCGTGTGCTCCCTGACTTTATCGTCTTTCCTGACTCACTTGCTAAGCCGGCGCTTATCTGACCCCCAGATTAGGTTCATGTAACTGTTCACCGCAGGAAGACATGTACCCTGTGGCTTTACAAGTGCCCGCGCTAACTCTTACTTGCCCAAATAATCCTACTGAGCATGTATCATGACGAACAATGGCGCCATCATGGCTGTGATTCACAGTGTAGGGTGGGGTGTAACCGGGGCACATGGAAGGCTGGTGGCCAGTGGCTCTGACCCAAGCGTTGACCTGCTTGTTCGATGTAAGAATACCGACTGCAAAGGAAGTTCGCCTTGCACTCGAAACAGTAATCAGTGAATGCTCACCGCATCAGCAGCAATCCGAGTCTCGCGAACCTTTATTCGGTTTTGCCTCGTAAGAAGAAGGATGCCAGTCCCTACGTTTGCTATGACGGACATATAACTGAAAATCTATGCCGGCGAACGAGCTGGAGTTTGAACGACATCCGATACATCTTGGACGGCAAGTGACGCCACATTCACATCGAGAAGAACCGTTGACTGTGCCAAGTGATGCAAAGAAGTTGAGGTGACTTCAACTCGAAAAGCACACTCACATATAGGACACTCCGTGCCACACATCGTCAAGCCGGTCGGTGAACCGCAGAGGGTCTCACAAGTGAGGCCATCGGTCCGCATTCTCTTTAGTGTTCGCAAGCGATACTCTGTAGTATCATATCTCAAACGGGCGAAGCAGGGTCAGCTTCCCCCAGAGTACCATTCAATATTCAATGGCTGAGCTGTTGGGGAAGGTTGCCGCAGTGAGTGATCTTGCACCGTGTAACGTTCCATCTCGATAATTTCAGATTGCCCCACCACAACCTTGAGGTAGGTTCAAGGCGCAGAGAGACTCCGAGGGATTGGTGGAAAACTGAAAAGCAAGTGACATAGTAAGCCTCCTCGATAGCATCCTTAAGCACACTGGCAGTGTCTGTTCGTTTTCGTAGAGTTGTCAACAGTGCGTGGCATGATGTGTCGATGAGCGCAAGTTTGGACTTGATCTCCGAGTCAGCTGTAGCTGGCGTTACTTACATAAGTAGTAGTAGTAGTAGTAGTAACAGTCACACATGGCCCATGAAACCACTGGCAGCCTCTCTTATCGTTCGAATGGGCATAATAGCCTGAGATCTAAATTCTCACTGGCAAGCATCATGAATCATGGTCATGAATGTGTTATTACTCTGGTTACACCCATTCAAGCGATAGTTTGAGCCTGGATGCAAGTAATCTACCCATGCCTTCAGGCTACTCCAAGATGCGTTTTGCCAAGCTGCATTCTGCCAGTGATCGCGGCAACCGGACAATCGCGAGTTGCCACTGGTGTGCCGCCAGCGTGCGCTGCCCGTCTCTCCTGACTCACCTATCTCTTTCTAAGCCGGCGCTTATCTGACCACCAGATTAGGTTCATGCAACTGTTCACCGGAGGAAGATACAGGTACCCTGTCGCTTTACAAGCGCCTGCGCTAACTCTTACTTGCGAATCAGACTCGGATAACGCTGCTAAGCACATATCATGATGAACAACAGCATCGTGGCTGCGATTCGCAGTGTAGGGTGGGGTGTAATCATTGCACATATCCACCTCCGGCTGCTGACGGATCACTACAGTACCGTGACTGTGGTTGGTTCAATGGTAGATAGTAGAGGGTTGACTAAAGCTACCGGCAACATAGTGCAGTGAGTGTTGCAAACTCTTGGTGTAACGGTAATGTTGAGCGCGACGTCCACCAGATTTTTGAATCCCTGGTATGTTACTATGTTACTATATTATTATCTACCCTTGTTGATGAGACCAATCACATCTATATCCACTTTTGCCAACATAACAGCCCGACACCTCGCGGCCCCTTCCAGCCCCAATCGCAAGGGGGAAGTGGTAGGCCTCCGAAAGGACCTCTGAAAGGGCCGCCGTCAACCAAGCCGCCAATTAAGCCGCCAACCAAGCCGCCAACCAAGCCGACAACCAAACCAAAATGAAGCAGACGATAACGCCATTCTTCACCTCTGCTGAATGTCTCTGTACTTGTAACTATACTACCGCTACATTTGTATGCAGGTTCCGCAAATGGCTGTAAGTAGTAGTAGTATAACAGTTACATGGCTCCCAGTCACGCGGTCATTCAGGAACGCCAAGTTCCAAATGTTCTTTAAGGTAGACGCAAGTAATCTACCTATGCCTCTAGGCTACTCCAAAGTGTGTTTTGCCAGGCTCAAGTTGCCAGTGAACACTGGTCAGCCAGCGTGTGCTCCCCGACTTTGTCGTCTTTCCTGATTCACCTGCTATCTTTTTCTAAGCCAGCGCTTATCTGACCACCAGATTAGGTTCATGTAACTGTTCGCCGCAGGAAGACATGTACCCTGTAGCTTTACAAGTGCCCGCGCTAACTCTTACTTGCCCAAATAATCCTACTGAGCACATATCATGACGAACAACGGCGCCATCATGGCTGTGATTCACAGTGTAGGGTGGGGTGTAACTTTCGTTGCACATATCACCTCCGGCTGCTGATGGATCACTGCAGTACTGTGGTTGGTTCAATGATAGATAGTAGAAGGTTGACTGAAGCTACCGGAAACATAGTGCAGTGAGTGTTGCAAACTCGGTGGTGTAACGGTAATGTTGAGCGCGACGTCCACCAGGCCTCCAATGCTAAATCCCTGGTACTTATGTTGATGAGACCAATAACATCTATATTCACTTTTACCCATTGAACATGACAGCCCGACACCTCGCGGCCCCTTCCAGCCTCAATCGCATGGGGGAAATGGTAGGCCTCCGAAAGGGCCTGTGAAAGGGCCGCCGACAACGGGGGCGACAACGAAGTCAAAATGCATCTTCTGCTGAATGTCCCTGTACTTGTACTATGCTATCGCTACATTTATAAAATACACGGAATTTATGTAGAATCATACAACAGTCTCTTCAGAATCACAAGAAGATCGTCGAAAGAGAAGACTCTGCCAGGACCAACTGTATTTTGGGGAGTTGGGAATCTTTTCATCATGATCGCAAGATTCCTTGGCACCTTGTAGTGCATCGGGTTCAGGTTCCAGTTCGACTTGCTTTATCCGCTTCCAAGCAACCCACACTTGGATGCACCATACGCTTAGTATGATCATCGCACCCAGTGCCGCTCCTACAAGTAAACGGGTGAAAAGATCCGAATCTTTGAAGCACATGAACAGGAACGCAGCCAAGAAGCAAACCATACTAGAAGAATAAGTGAGTGTTGTAGTGAATCAGAAGCTAGGTCGTAACTTACCCCCATATTAATAGGGCATACGGAAGGCTGAAGATGATGGCCAGTGATTCTAACCCGAGCCTTAATCTGCCTGTTCGATGCAAGAATACCGACTGCAAAAGAAGTTTGTTTTTCATCCGAAAAAGTTGCTAATTTGCGCTCACCGCATCAGCAGCAGTTTCGCGAGCCTTCATGCGATTTTGTCTCGCAAGAAGAAGGCCGACAAGGATAGCCCCTACGCTTGCTATGACGGACATATAGCTAGAAATCTGTGCCGGAGAACGAGCTGGAGTTTCAACGACATCTACACTTTGGATGGCAAGAAACGCCACATTCGCGTTGAGAAGGACCGTCGCCTGTAGCAAGGGAGCGAATTGGGGTGTTATTCAGATGACTTCAAAAGCACAACTCACATATAGAATCATCTCTTGCCATTCAGTGTTAAGTCGGTCGGTGAACTGACGCCAGAGGGTCTCACGAGTAAGGCCATCGATCCACATTTTCTCCAGTGTTCGCAAGTGATATTCTGGGGCATAGAGCAAAACTGGTGATAATGAATGGATGAGCCATGACCGTCTACCCCGCACTTCGCCATAGATTGACTGGTCACGGCCTAGTCTGGCGCAAGGCTGGCCGTGGAAGTGGTAAAATCTTTCTCGAACTGTTGGTGGCGAGAGTGAGCGGAAGCAAACCCGACATCGTCATGGACTCTGCATACCGAAAACATACATCAAAGCACCTACAGCGTTGTCAATGAATAACCTTTGGTACTGATTGATTTGTACTTACTCAAGACGCAAGTTGAGCCCTTGTATGCTGTGCCGACATTTTCTTCGACAAATTATGAGCTCGATATCACGGAGACCGCGAAAACAGATAGACCTTTGACACTGTCAACCAGGGAGAGCATCTTCTGCAGATCTTCTACAGAGTAAGATGTATTAGAGGTTGCTGATAGAATCAGATCTAAGAATTTTCAGTTCAGACTTATGCTCCGTCACAGCTCGAAAGGATCTATACTAACCTCCCATGCTATGTGTGATCATATCCCTCAATTCGTTGACCATCTCATGCGATAAATCCAAGGAACGGGGGAATAATAGGCAATGGTACCTGGGGGCCAATTCAATACCATTCTAGCTGTAAAGCTGTTCAAGAGAAATGATATTAGTGACGAGGATGCATCTATGATCAAGTGGTTTGCACCTGATGTTTGTAGACCGCACCAGTACTGGACTTGAATCTCGTGCCCTGGATACTCAATCATCATCTAAGAAATGTGTTAACAACATAAGCACGTACCGATATGAGACAAGCAAGTTACCCCTTTGACTTCCTGCCAGACTGGTAGATTGCTAGCATCAAACTCTTCCAAAAAGAAGATACACCGTTTTTTGTGGTCCGCCAGATAATAATAAGTGTCGATCATTCCACCTTCCTGCGGGATCAGTTCCAAAACAATGTCAACACCTGGGGAACGTTGTATGTTGGAGGCTCGAAAAAAATCGTCGATGGTATCCAGGTCAGAGTTAATTTGCAATAGCAGGTGGTCTTCATAAAGGTTAGCATCTGTGAAAACTCTCTAACGCACAGTTTTAGAATGACTCCACCAAATATGATATATAGTCACCCGCTTTCTGTTCATGATAGAAATACAAAGCGCCCTCTGGGTGCAAACATGGACTCCAACCAGCCGGACTATCATGTCTGACATAGATTGTCAACAGGGAACCGTTGGGGCTCGATAATAGTGAATCTTACGAGGAGAATGACGTTGTGAGGGATGGTATTTTGTATTCTGTGTGCTCACGAGGGCTAAAGTATATCGTTCAGGAAATTTGGGAGAAGAGTCAAAAACAAACCCCACTTACATGAATATATTTCTGTCGTATCGCGCTACCGTTTCAGGCACCAGAGGTCGGATTCTGTGGTGAGAAAACGACACAGCGTGTTTTGACATTTCCCTCGTGGAATCGACGGCTATATCTCGAACGGGGAAAGAAGATCTTTCCTGAGTCAGGTCGGCTTCCCCGTTTGGCTGAGCTGTTGGACAAGGTTGCCGCAGTGGGTGATCTTGCACCATGTAACCTCCCATCTCGATGTTTTGAGATTGCCCACCACAATCCTGAGGTAGGTTCAAGGCGCAAATAGAGCTAGGGACTAGCGAAAGACAATGTTTTTCGGAAGAGATAACTTGCTGGGGAGGTGATTGCGAACCCTGCCGTTCAAGTTGTGGAATGGTATGACTGTGATTTTGGCCCCATTTCATTTCTCCGTCTCCATCAACTCGTGGATCTCTATGAGCGCTTTTGGATACAATACAAGTGATATTCCGTGCCAACGCTCGCGAAAGCATAGCGCACAGCTTTGACCAGAGAAATTGCAAGTTACGAAAAGAATTGCTGTTGAGGATGAGCCGTTGGATAGCATGTAGAAGCCATCGAAGTGATAGGCAGCGCATTGACAGCAATGGCTTGCTGGACTCGACACAGGAGATGTCGCTAAGACGGTTAACAGCAAAAGCAAGGCTGTGCCAGCTAGCTGTCCCTGTGGAAGTGGTGATTATCTGATATCATTAAAGTTCGACGCCCTGAGATCTAGATCTGTGTATAGGTCGAGGTCACGTTGACCCACGACCAGTGAGTTATATCCATATACAATTCATTTAGAAAATGCTGAGCATTTCGGATAACGATTACACAGCAGGTATGGTATTCTAGTCAATTGGTAGGCATCGAGGCAGCAACAAGGAATATTTTTCATCGATGAAGCGCCTTCAAAAAATCAAACATGTCAATTCTTTTGAGCCCGTGTCGATTGAGGACCGGGCGAGAAGGGCGGATGCTGAAAACGGTGTCGGCACCTAATCTAAATTGCGATCAGACATGAGTGCTGATTTCAGCCCTGGCTATCCCGTCTACGAGTCCGGGGAGCCCAGGATTGCGGAGCGTGTGAGTCGGAACTTGGAGGAATCTGGGATTCTTCCCGTCGTGAGCTGGTCTGACTTTGTGTATCTAACGACGGAGATTGGGAACTGGCTGGTGGTTCATCCGAAGATGGCGAGTTTGCCCCGGGAATACTGTCGTTAGCTACAGGTGTAGAAGGAGCAGCATTTAAAAGACGCAGTTGAACATGTTCTTCCTGCTCCCGGGATTCAATTAACGCAACGTTGGCCAGAACACGTTGTTGCCGCGCCAGGTCCATCTGTAATTCCTAAGATGGGGAGGAAATCGACCATTGCATTCATAGACAGCCCGTCAATGCGAGGATGAAACGGACCTGTAGAGTAGGTGGATGGTGGCGAGTGTGCGTCATCCATGCAGACCATTGCACTGCGTGACGGTTTCAATGTATGGACACGGCAAATTAATGTCGATATGCATGCAGACCTGGTAATCTCTTCCCTCCACCGATGTACTGCCAGATCGCTTCCGAGTCATGGTATTGAACTGTTCGTTTGGTTCGTCTTGGGTCTACAAGTGAGTCAGCAAATTAGTAAATCTACAGCCTGCACACCATATGAGGACGTGCCTGATGATGAGCTAGGATGTTCGTAAAACCTATTCCCTAAGCATTGATCAACTTCCAGTCTCCGATTTCAATGAAGAAGTCAAAACGCACCCTCAATATCTCGACCTACGTATCGCATCTGCTATATTGTTAGATGTCCTGTGCGAGTGCAACAGACTTTTCAATCACCGGAGACCGTATTCTTTGCCAAAGGCGCGCTAAGAAGGACATGACGGGGGAACTTGAAGGAGAGAAGAACCCATTACGTCAGCTTCCCCACATTTGAAATTTGAGGACTTTGAAAGATCAGTACTTAAAAAAACCAGAGCTCCTTGTATACACAGCAAATTATATATACATCTATCTCAAAATTCAGCTGAAGGTCCTCCACCTCCGATGCTGTCATCGTCAAGGTCTCCTTCCTGAATCTCCTTAGCAAGCTCCTTCTCTCGTTCGCGCGCGCCTTCAGCAGCAGCAAGTTCCTTACGATGCGCATTGAGGGGGTAACGCATAGCCTGCACAAGGAACGTGAATGTCACAAGATAATCCGACATCCTTCATACCAACGTACCTTGATACTTTGGTTGTGTAGTTCCAGGCAGAAGCCAATACGCCGCGAGAACACATCGCTGACTTCAGGTCCATACCCGCCTTTTTGTGTCCCGCATTCCATCCACCCTTTCTCATGCACGATACGACCCTCAATCACACCGTCCCGAATGGCCTTGCCCACAATGTACTCCGCGTCTTCTTCGGAATCTAAGTGAAGCTTGACGCATATGTCGCGCAGGGAGATCCGCGAGTACGATAATGAAAGTCGGCGGATTCCAGTCTTGATGACGTTCTGGCGGAGGCGGACGATGAGTGTATACGTCTTGTCGGCTTCGAATTGTGCGGCATGCTTAGCAAGGGTGCTCTGGAATTGGGATAATGAACCCGCCCGGACAGCTGAAACAAGATGATGTTGGAATACATTTAGTTTTGCAAGAACTGCTTGGTACCTTTCACAATCTCAAAGTATGCGATCAAAGCCTTTTCGAGAACAGGGTGTCTGAACAGACTGCGCTCGGGGATTTCACCCATCAAGAGCTCTACGACGATAGACAACTTGTGCACAGCTTGGTAGAATCCAGGCGCAGTTTTCGCGGGAGGCGCGCGTCGGGTAGCTTGCTGGAGGTTCGTATGGGCTTCGCTGTAGTTCAGCTGAACGGCCTTGATACGGCCCAAGTAATAGTGGAACCGGGCTAGCTGAGGGTTTCCAGCAGATGTGGGGAATGTAGTTTTTGAAACCAGCTTGTCGGCTTGATCGTAAAGGCTGTAATGGATATAGTTGCGAAGGAGACGATTGATGAGCGATGCCTGCGTCTCGTCGTCGTGGCGTAACGACGCAGTCCTTTGAGCAGTCAAGAAGAGCCTAAAATAGATATGAGAGAAGGTGGATGGGATGAAAGACACTCGTGCTTACGGTCGCGCTTCTGCCAGCTCGCCACCGAGTTCGTATGCTCTCTCGACTGCAAACCAGACCTTTGCTGCAATGGGATCCATACTGCGGCGACTGAGGATCTGCATCTTTTCAGTCGTTTCGCGCGCAAGCTGAAGGGCCTTGCTATACGTTGCAGAAGACGTTAATAGATGGTGTAGGATGAGCAGGCGAAGGTAGATTTCGCCTTCCGGGACAGGTTCGGAAGTGGCTGCCGTTTTGGTGGAGGCCGGGGTCGAGTCTACTTCCATCGACTGCTCAGGAGCTGGTGCTTCTGGGAGCCATGATAGCAGAGATTTCTTTTCCGGAGTGTCTGCACAAAGTTCGTGAACTTTGACCACCCTGATAAACTGAGTTACGCAAACCTTTCACATAAGCCTGCTCGATAGCATCCTTAAGCACAGAAGCGTCTATTCGTTTTCGCAGAGCTGTCAGAGTGCGCAAAACGCGATGTGTAAACCGCGGCTCGAGTGTAGAAACAGCTCGTTCGATGAGCGCGAGATTAGACTTGATCTCTGCAGTTGGTGATAGTGGGGTGGGTTTTGGTTGATCGGCCTTCTTATCTTCCTTTGCTTTTGCTTCAGCGGGTTTCATTTCTACGTCGGGCATGGTTACTAGATGACTGGTGAAGATGTAAACTTCGTACTAACGGGTGACGCGTCGCGATGAGTTTTGCAGCCAAACAGCTGGCAACAGGAGTCAGTGATTTGTAAGTCTCAATAGCTAAGTGGTATAGCATGCGATTGCAGTCTGTGCGGACTTATCGCAGGGTCCGGTGTTCGAACCACCGTTGGGACTTTACAGGAATGATTTCCAAGGCCAATTTTTGTACTTGTTCGAAGCGGAAGCATAACCAAGTACTAGCAAGATAGACCTCTGACTACGTCACGTGAATATAGCACTTTCACACTATTGCATCCATCAATGGTTTTTGGTGAACGTTTCGCAAAATCAGGCTCCGAGGAAACATTTATCTTTATGTATTGAAGATCATATAAAAATATTGGAGAGAGTCTGCATGTTTTGTGAGAGGAGTATAGGTTTTCATCCTAAAAATTAACAAATGGGCCAAAAGTATCAGTCCCGACCGTGATTTGAACACGGGACCCTGCGATAACCTAAACTGCAATCGCATGCTATAACCACTTAGCTATCGAGACATGTAGACACTCGGTCACTTTGTGGACTATTATCACCCAGGCACCTGAATGCACAACAAACTTTGACGTGTAGATATTCACTTGAACTTGTTCTGCCATGATCGCGATACTCCCTCTGTCGCTCCTTGTAATGGGAGTACATGCCTCCATACTGACACTGCAATCCCCCCGTTTCACTGTCACTTCGTCTACTGGCGACCAACTGCGGTCAGAACTGTATGTCTGGTCAATCCTTTGCTCAAGTGACGACACACTAATATCTCCATCTTCTGGCCTCAGGATCTCCCTGGCCCATAAAGCATCTATTCCAGTGTCGCTTTCCCAGAATGATGTTCTGAAACTCACGTTTCAAGTGGTCGATAAAGACACAGGAAATGGCGTGCAGCCTCATCAAACTTTCCTTCGGTTTTTCGACCACAAAACCGGAGAGGAGGGTATCCAGCCCGTTCGTGTGACACATGGTGGCAAAGCCAAGTTCGAGCTAGTAAGTATTCTCATTCTCTTCAGTGTACGTGTGCAATTCCTCAACAAAACCTTTTTCAGAATCTGTCGAAACCCCCAATATCCCTGCCCCCAACTGCTGACACCCCTCTCCAAGTGTCGCTTCTCATTGGCTCCTCCACTCACTCGCCACTTGCCGTTTCTTTGTTTGACCTTGAAATACCCGCTTCACATCCACCCCCCGTCCACCCAGATGAAGCGTCTTTCTATCCGCTTCCTGAGATTCAGCATACTTTTCGACCCGAGCAAAAGCTTCCCCCTCGTCCCATCTCTGCCGTCTTCTCGGCGGCAGTCCTTGCCCCTTGGTTCATCCTACTCGGCTTGGTACGATCGTTGCTCTTGATCTTACAATAGTGCTAATATCATAAACTTTTACAGTGGTCGCGAGTCGCTCCTCGTATCACCTATCTTTTTTCTCCCAGCATTCTGCCATTCATAGTGACTCTGGGAGCCTTTGAAGGCTTGCTTGTCTGGTATTGGATTGACTTGAAACTGGGACAGGTTCTGCTTTACGGAAGCGTCCTTGCCATCATCACTGTGTTCACCGGCAAGCAAGCGCTTTCCAATATTGGTGATCACAGAATCAACCGAACATAAAACACACCTTCATCGTCGTATAGACTTCTCGGAATCCAGGAGCCAGAATTGATGTACCTATTTAGATTCGTGACTGTAACATCTATAGCAAGATTACTGATACTGGACCTGTTGAATCAAGTGCATACGACATAGTGGGCAGTCTAGAGGGAGTCTACGTTCATTCCTTTCATCCGGCATCTATCGCCTACAGTCTCATAACGCGCGCACTACCCAACACAAAAAAATGATATGTTTGAAAAGACATCTTTGACCCGCGATAGTGGACGCAAGGTTGGCAGCGGCTGTACTGACGATATCTGGCTGACTGGCAGTCTCCTCAGTTTCGCCTGCACACAGTGCTGTAGCCGTACATATACCGCTCGCGTCCTCCGAGTTCCATCCCAACATGCAAATCAACGCTGGACTTAGCTGTAGAGATCTAGACCTCACTATTGTGGAGTTATTGCGACTGCGAAACTTGCTGGCTTCCTGGAAGCCCGGTCTATATCTAGCAGCATCTGCAGAATGCTTTTAATCATGAGCTCCTGATGCATGCAGCGGCGAACTTAGTCCCTCACCAGTCACATTCAAGTTCTAAGAGTCACATTTATGTAGTGGCAGGCCATTCAGCAGTCGCAGCCGCGGTAGACGAGCTGTGGAGTTTCAACTACCTAGATACCTCGAACTCCACTTTTTCTCATCGCTGTACTATTGATGGGCACGTAATGCAACCGGTTCGTGTAATGCAACTCTTTGAATTTGACATATCTCGAGCATCTCTATCCCCCAGTCAAATTAGAGACATTTACCTGAAGTGTATATTAGAGAATCCCTCAAGTCAGCTCAAAATTTTTTGAAGTGGTTGTTTTATGAGATGAGCATCTTGTCATCTAGAACTCAATGTACAGCTGTGGTGACCTCCACTGCAACCCATACACATGTGTAACATAAGAAGTGCTGGGCCTATGTACGAATAACACATTACAGCACTCCAAAATGTAATTTAAAAGATGAATCAAGCAAGTTGTTGTGGTTAAATCGAATGAACACTCGAAGGAGCGTGATGAATGTGTTACACTTGCACAACATTCCTTGCCAATTTCAGGCGTGTCACACCTGTTACTAAAAGTTGCATAACCCGAACTTGAGAATATTTTGACATGTCATCTCGGTCTTTGACCGATATCATTGTAACAACCATACAGCTTCTAAAAAATTGTACATTCTATAGATAATCAAGCATTCTAGTGCTATGCAAAATATGAGAGGTAGTGATGTTGATGTTGAAGCTGTAGAAGGGGGTAAGCAAAAAAGTTGCATTTTCCAGCCACCTATAATACATCTATCTGCACTGCTCACACAGCATAATTTGATTCAGAACATGGTAAGTACATGGCTCTGTTGAAGGCTCAGATCAGGGACAGGGATGATGAAGCGAAAGTAAGATTCGGATGTCACACATGTGACTACAAACAGGTGATGTAACTATGAGAAGTCCATAGACTGGCCATCCTCAACACTCCCACACAGTCAAGGACTACAAGAATGAATAGAAATCAATATGTGTATGAAAAGGAGTGAAGAAAATTGAAGCAAAACAAACAAACACTCCCACAAATTTTCTGAGCTCCCACACACTTCTTACAATGTCCAGTTATCTCCAGGATTGACTGGGCCAGATGAAGTGAACGAGGCTGCCAGTGAAGCCGGGACTGTTGATGGGACCATCAATTCTCCACCCTTTTTATTCTTCTCCCCCCACCAATCAGGCCATTGTCCCTCCTTTCCTCCCCCAGGCCAGAAACAATCCTCCTTCAAATGTCCAGTCTGTCCAGTGGTCTTGCAAATAGGATTTTTGCAAATGATAGATGATCTTGTGGAACATCATGAGACATATAGTGCCCATGTCGCATCAGAGGCCACAAGTTGTATGTACTCATCCTTTTAGGAACTCTCTTTAGTGAGTAAACGTTTTACAACATAGTCGATGTTGTTGCCAATTGGGTGAGAGTCGAGAATTTTAATGATAGTTGAATAAGAGGATGGGAGGAATGATAAGATTCAAGAGATGATTTGGGTGTCAGAGGGTTTATCGTTGTGAACTTGATCAAGTTGTTCAGCATATGCATGAAGAACCCCAATGTGAGTTTGTAAGGGGATAGAAGGGTTGATGTACATCACATTATGGAAGCTCCTCCATAAGCCCAATGCAGAACCAGACCCCATCTTTTCATGGACGGTCCTAAGTCTCTCCCACATCATCTTCAGGTCATCTTCAAATCCATGGACATGAATAAGTTGGTTGTCCCCCAGGGACTTCACAATCAACTCTGCAGCAGAGTCCCATCTAGCCTCCCATGCCTTCCAATCCTTACTGTTATGTCCAGTTGAAGGTTTAGTGTCATCGCCAAGGATTGTGTCCAGGAGACCTTTGGACTTTGCTGAGATGTGTGTATGGAACTCCCATACATCATAATTGGCAGTCGAGATCTCTGATAACTTGTAAACATCAGATTTTGTCATAATAAAATTTGGTAATGAAGGAATGTGGTTGGCGGATGGGATACGAGGGTCGGTTGAGTCAAAGTCAGGGGTCAGGTCAAAGTTGGGGGTCAGGTCAAAGTCAGGGGTCAAGGTCGGGGATCAAAATCAGGGTAGAATCAGGGTCGGGGTCAGGGTCAGTCAAGTTGGTGTCAAAAAAAACGAGAGCAAGGGCTCAATCCAGGAGCAGAGGTTGGAGTATGTCAAGTGAAGCCTAAGGAGTGGATAAATGGATGGATGGATGGATGGATGGATGAATATTGGATGGATAGATGGATGGATGGATGGATGGATGAATGAATGGATGAATGGATGGATGGATGATGCAGATGATAGCTGAAAAGTCACAGTGGGTGGCTTTCAGTGAGAATTAAGGTTGGATGTTGTCAAGCAGAGATTACTAGAGCCTTTTAAAATACATTAAGCATGCTGGGCAGGGCCCATAACCTGTTGAAGGCTCAGATCAGGGACAGAGATGATGAAGCGAAAGTAAAATTCGGATGTCACACATGTGACTACAAACAGATGATGTAACTACGAGAAGTCCATAGACCGGCCATTCTCAACAGACTCAATGGTATTGTCACTTCTGAATCTAGTATCATGGATCTATAGGTGTGATAACTGCCTAGTGATTTTTCCTTGGTGTATCCAAGGAATGATGTCTTGATTGATTAAGTTAGTATTGCTACTTGATAACAGAGGGCTGGGGCAATCACATGGGCAGTTTTGGTGGCTGTTCATCTCTTCTTCTGGTTAAGGTAGGAGATGTCCATTTAGCATCTATGGACCATGTACTTAATGTCTTCAACTCCATATTGCCGGTGGCGTCTTCCTGCTGATGAAGGGGCAATATCTATTCTTCATTTACCCTGAATGGTGGGTTTACCATTCCCAATTACCATTTACACACTGAGAATGGATTCATGACATTTAATGATGCAGGCATATTTACAGTGTCTCGAAAAAGTATTGCAACACCATTGTTGGGCCTGTAACTCAACAACTAGGCCAA
>QFEU01003250.1:0-11842 GCA_003316345.1 Tricholoma terreum
CTCATGCAAAATACACTATGGGCTGGTCCATAGTATATGGGTCAGAGTTACTATCATATGTGTCGGCAGGAATATAACTTGAAACCCCCAAGCACTGCATTCTATCTCCAAAAGAGAGGCGACATTGACAAAATCTGGTTCGTTAAACAGTATGCGGCGACAGCAACAGTCAGTTGCTCCAGGTGCGCACTTGAACTGGCTGCATTCTGCGAGTTTACCTTTACGTCCAGTGCAGCCTTTATACCCCCTCTCCTCAAGGATTACAGCCATTCCTTTGAACACGCCCTTGCGTTCGCATCCTGTTGGATAGTAAAACTCTTGTGTTGATCCGTCCGCGAAATAACCATTTGCCATTGGGACTGTGTGTTTCAACACCTTACCATCAGGTCCATGTATCGGTTTTCCATCGTTACCGATGACGTTGACCTGTACCCCCCAGTTTGTGCCTACTTTGGGTGTGTTTTTTGGCATGTGACGTGCAGATAATGCGTCGTCTGCACGTTTGAGGTGTGTTGGTGCATTATCGAACACCAATTTATGGCTCTCGTTTGGTCTATGCTTTTCCAGGATGTTCATGGCGCATCGGGCATGCCCGAGGATGTCTTCATTCGTAAAATATCCCTCCCGCGATGCTCCTGCTTTAAATAGTACACGTGCTGTTTCAGACTTATCCGGGGAGCGCAGCCATCCATAGTCGGCAGACACGAAATCAGCAACCATTAGTGAAGGTCCTTCACCTTTTGCCTGTGGTACGGCTTTTGCGTCCTTGTGGACCCAGCCAACATTTCTCCGATCATTTGCATAAAACATTGATTCATCGTGATACCAGACCACTATGCGATCCTGGAATGGCCTGAGGCCATCGTCAATGTCATGGGGCCATGGTTTAAATTCCTCCTCTAGTCCATTTTTCCACGAGTGCATGTTGGAATCAATTTCCACCATTGCAGGAAGGAAAACATTTTGACGATAGGCAACAACATCCACTCGCTCGTGTCTATCAACAAACTGTCCTGATGGTTGCTTCGTCCATCTGTAGCCCATCCGATGCATCCATCTTTGTGCGGTTGCCAGCGAAATTGTTTTCTTGATTTTCCACCGTGTTTGGACGTCCGGCTCATTTAGGTAACGAACGATATGATTGGCCGTAACGTACTTTCCAATGCTCTGTAAGTGCATTTTGAGTTCTTGCGCCAGGTCCTCATGTTCTAGAACTGATTCATTCCAAGTTCCATATTGGTTTTTGGGGATGCTTCTGTCATCAATATATGCGCAAACCCATTCTCAAAGCTTCTTTGCAAAGTAAGGGCCATGCTGTGCTGCATGCGCTGCATGCTGTGAGGCAATGATCCATGATTTCCCATCTGTAGGATCGACAAACATCCACAGGCAGCTTTTCATCAGTTCTAGTCAGTTGCGCATCAAGAGATCTAGCCCTGGGTCAATGTGCCCCTTGCCACTCTTCCATTTGGGCTTCAGTTCATGCGTGATGGCTTCCAGTGCAGCACAGGCAGCTGGTGTGGTTGGGGCAATTGCATTCACTGCCCTTTCTCTGGTGTCGTCTGGGGTTCCACTGGCTTCTGGTGTCATACCCTTGCCGTTGTCGCTGTCGCCATCGATCACTGCACCATCTTCGGATTCATCAGCACCTGTAAAACCCTCTGCTGCCTGCTTTGCAATCCGTGCTTTCTCTATTGCCAGGACTGCTGTGGTTCCACATTCCCTTGCATGAACTTCTGCTATTTCATGAGCAGCAGTCATTTCCTTTGCCTTGCCCTGAGTGATTTCAATTTCCACTACAACAACTGTGGCAATCTTCGCCGTCGAAGCCACAGTTCCTTCAGCAGCTATGACTGCATCTTGCAAGGCTGTCACAGGTGCTTCTGCTGCTGCTATTCTTGCTACATTTGCAATCGCAACAGCCGCCATTACCGCATTTCCAGCTGCACATCCACGCGCCATGGTTATTTCGTGCTTTTCAAGTGCTTCTCTTTCAAGATCCTCTGCGCAATCAAGTTCAATTGCTGCTATAGTTGCTGCCAGGAGTGCAACATTCACTGCATGGGAGGTTTCTGCCAGACTGACGTGAATAGCATCAATTGGCAAGGGAGATGTTGGAGGGCTGGGAGATGCAGTGTCTGGCTGGTCAACGTCCATGCTGTCTGTGTCAGGGCCCACTACTGGTTGAACAATGGCTTGTTCATTGGCTTGTAGTACATCATCTGGTGAAATTTCTGTATGTAACGCCATGTCACCACCTGAATCCTGTGTAAAGGCAGCCTCCAACTCCATTACTGGAGTTTCTTCTGTCACCATTCCATGCTCATTTGCTGTCAGAGGAGTTGGTTCTGCCACACTCCCCGATCTCAGTCTACTCAACAACCTGGAAGTCTTCGAGGTCTTCCTCGCTCCGCTGTATGGCACCTGCAGAAAATCAGCCAGTGTGTTAGAAAACAAATGAAAAATGTGCTGGTCGATTCTCTTTGTTATGTATAGATGATGATGATGAAGCCTTTTTAGATTTTAATAAGCCCAAGTTAATGAGATTTGCACGTTTGCCCTTTGTGTATGGCATTTCTCTCAATGCGCCTAACTTACTTCAATCGCTGACCTGCTGTGCATATCACGTGTTTCCCCTCAAAAAAACAAAAACTTGTATGATCTATCCTTACATTAACTCTTTTAAAATTTGGCTTCCCATAGGTTATGCAGAAATATGTAACTAATGACTTATGGGAGCACAATTTTCACTTAACATCCTGGGTGGACAGATCATATAGAATTCATGATATTGTCACCCTTTGTAACACTTCATCACGTGGACATGGTCGAGTTTGGATGAGGCCTATCTTATGTCCCTTTGCCTCATGTGCCTTCCTCTTTTTCTCAGCAATCGCAGGAGGGACAACAAAGAGCTGCCGCACTACAAAAGCAGGTTATTGCAGACATCAAAAAAAAAGTAGCAACTTGGGTGAGACTTACTCCTACTGCCCTCTGGGCAGGAGTTTACTAACTCGCAAATATCACTTTCTATGCCATCGAGCTCGTTGCAAAAATCAGCCATGGTAGACAACACTCAGGATAAAGGAACAGCGCATAGGGTCAAGGGCGAGTGAGTCTTTCCTTTCTGGGAATGTGCCAAAAAAAAACATGTGTCTCATTACATTCAGAAATGGCTGTAATAATGGTGATATAAACCCAATGCTAAGAAATGTTCTCTGAAATCTGAGACATTCAGCATCTGATCATGTACCTGGCAAACTGTCTCTTTGTATAGGAATGCTGGTAATGATATGCAACAATGAAGCAATTGAATTGTGTATTACAAAAGGTCAAGAAGGACATGTTGCTAGCTGGCAGTCAGTTATTGGCCCACATGGTCAACTTGTACTTGATACACTGTTTGTTAAACTTGATTGACCTGCAAAGACAATTAAAATTGATGGATTACCTGAAAATGTTGTTCCCTTGACAAGGCTATCAAAATCTGTTTTGTGTGTTACTCCAAGTGATGTTGCATTAAAAATTAATCATTCACAAGTACCAGTTTTGCTGAATTTTGCAATGACAGATTATGCATCTCAAGGAAAAACTCAATACTTCAATGTTGTTGACTTGAGTGGTTGTTGTGATCATATGTTTTATTATACATCTTTATCCAGAGGCTCAACTGCAGAAGGTACTGTAATTGTGCAAGGTTTCAATCCACATAAAATCATGTGTGGAGCATCAGAATATCTTCAACAAGAGTTTAGAGAGCTAGAACTTCTAGATGAAATAACTAAATTGTCATATGAAGGTACCTTGCCTAATAATATCAATGGCAATTTGTGTAATGCTCGTATTCATCAGTTTCAAATGTATAAGGGAACAGAATATGTACCTGTCAATGTATCAAAACAATTGAAGTAGACTTCAACAGATCCTATGGATTTACTTAATATTGTTACAGACAGTGCTTGGCAGATTATTAAAGACAAGAAAAAGGTGCATGATGGTGTGCTTGAACATAACAAATATCCAAAAGTTCAAACAAAAAGAAAGGATTTTAGTACTCATACATTTGTCATAGCTAAGAGCCTGTTCAGTAACAGGATGTGTGTGAAATCTATGAGAATTTGCCAAGCCTGTATGAGATTGCCGAAGCAACGGCCGTCGGAGCTGGAAGTTTTCCATGAGTAACGCCCATGATCTCTGGCTGGCTCAGTGACACCTCGTTTGTCTTTCTGCTGCTGCTGTAACGACCTTTTACCTTCATTGTCTCTCTATCATCATGGCCAACCCTGCTAGTACTGTGTCTCAACAGTGGGCCGAACATGAGACTGAGGTTGTTCTGCAGTACTTCATTGCTAAGAAATCAGAGATTGGCGACGCAGGAAATTTCAAGAAGAAGACATATGCTGCCGCTGCAGGAACCATCCCAGGTCAGACCAGGACCTTGTTGCAGGTGCAGACCAAGTGGCAGGCCGTGAGTTAAAGCCGTTATCATACCTTTGAACTGATTGTTGATTGATCGTAGTTGAAATCAACATATCGCACCATCCAGAGCTATCAAGACACCTCGGGTGTGCACTGGGATACCCCAGACAACGAGCAGGACATTGGTAGAGGGGCTAACATCACCACAGATGCTGAAGCACAGGTATGGCAGGTGATGATTGATTCGAAGGTGTGTCATCATCTGATTCTTATTCATTACTCAAAAAGCTGATCACTCTCCTCTTTTATTCAGAGAAATCACCCCATGAAGCCTTTCTGCAACAGGGGCTGGCGATGGCTTCAATCTATGGAGAAGATCATACCTGTAGCTGGTGCGACTGGTGCACACTCCTATGCAGCAACTGAAGCCAATCCACTGCCTTTGGCTGGCGATCAAGGTAAAGAATCTGACCACACATCACTGCAGGCCCTACCTGCTAATGAATCTATGGACGTTGACTCAATCGGCCAACCCTCCATTTCTACTTCCACTACCGACATCTCACTGCAACCAGCCACCAAACGACAATGCTTAGCAGATGATAACAGTGCCTCTGTCGTCCGTCATGCCAGCTCTGACCTTCCCTCTGAGTCCAGGAGCGCAGCGACCCTCTCTGTCCCATCTAGTAAGAATAGTAAAAAGACGAAGTTATTTGTGAAAGGGAAGGGGAAGGCCAGGACTGCTTCCTCTCGTTCCTCTGCCCGCTCCTCATCATTGATGACTTCTGACTCCACCTCTCAACGTGTTGACAAGATTACTCCTGCTGTCGCTATCGTTGAACTCCATGGTAGCATCAAAGGCATGACTGAAGCAATACTGGTGGCGTCCAAGCCTCCTGAGAGTGCAGAAGACAAAGCTGCGATATGGTGCACTGAAGCAATGCGTCTCGTACAAGAACGTGATGATGGGCTTTCTGTTCTCGAGAAGGCTGCTCTTGTCATATTCTTTGGGAGTCATCACAAGGAAGTAGATATGTACATAGCCCTGGAGGAAGATCAGCTTCAACAGGCAGTCATCAAGCAGTGGATTGGAAAAGTCTGATTGAATATTCTGTTGTATACATTTGTCATATGTAGTTACTTTCTGTATTCGTTGTTGTATACCTGTATACTACTCAATTGTTATCAGTCCTGCCACCCTCATCGTTCTAATGACCATTGTTCCCACCAGACCCACCCCCGTCATCTTCATTTCCATCCTCATCCTCATCCTTATCCTCATCCTCATCATCTTCATCCTCATTCTCATACAAGTCAGACTCAATCATGGCATCCCTATCAATGCCTCGTTCTGCACAGATGCGAATGTAATCATCCCACATTTTCTGCACAATCATATCCTGGCATAAATCTGCATCATTGGGTTCAGGGGCTTCCATCAACATAACATCTTCATCAGTATTGTCATACATCTGCACTGCACCATCAGATGTGGTACTTGAGATAGGCTGGTTGTGAGGGTTGTGGATTGAGATGAAATTGTGAACAGCTGCTAATGCTGCAGGTATCCTTGCCTGCACTTCCAGGCTATATTCTGGTGCGAGCAGCAAAATCCGGAATCGACGCTTCAAAACACCAAAAATATGTTCAACAGCATTGTGTGCTGATGAATGACGTAGATTGAATAACTCTTCCTTGTTCTGAGGCCTTGATTTGCATTATTAAGCTGAGTTTAATGGATATGAAAGCCCTTACCTGATGTTTGCATGGCCCCACTTGGCAGATAGTATACACCTTTGTATGGAATAAGGAGCTCCTTGCATGACAGAAAGCCAGCATCAGCAAGATAGTATCTTTCTTCTGGGACTTTAAGGTCTCTCAAGCATGCATCATCCCAGATTCGTGCATCAGATGCAGAGCCCTCCCAACCACATAGGCTGTATACAAAATGGAGAGCAAAGGAGCAGGCAAAAAGGCAGTTCTGAGAGATGAACCCTTTGCAGTTTCGATAGAATTGTCTATCAACAGAGGGGGGTGCACAGTGGATGTGGCTGCCGTCTATAGCTCCCAGTGCATCCTTAAAATATGGCCAAAGTTTGGGGTTACAGCAGATGTGACTGGGTACTCGGTAACCAGCCTTTGGCAGCTGTATATACTTTGTATAGAAGGGAGGGGAGGAGAAAATAAACAGGATTTTTCGAAAATATCTGCCATTACATTTAAATAATTCTGTGAACAGCTAGTTCTTTGCTCACTGTGAGATTGTCTCATCTGATCTTTGGAATCTTTCCCCAACATGCCTGATAGTCAGGCCAGTCACACAGATATACAGAAAAATAGCAAGTTGTTCCTCTAGAGATACATGTCTTGAATTTTGATAGCCAATTCCTCGAAGCACCTGTACAAAAGTACTGAAAACCTCGAGGCTTACACCAAGTTCAGTGCGAATTCGGTCAGAATGACCACAGAGAAGCTCTAATACCCAGGCTTCACCAGAGAGTGTGGAGGTGTGGTAAGGCTCTCTGATATACAAGGACTGCAGTATGGTAGCAGTAGCAGACACAATAATGCTGACAATGAGGGCTGCATATCAGATAATCCATTGGCGTCTTTGCCAGTGCATGAGGTGGGGGTTATCCATGATCAATCGCTATTGTGATCTGATCCATGTAACATAGATAACAAAAGCTTTGAAGCCCCAACAGCCGATCTCTGATCACACATACAGGCTTGGCAAATTATGGCATAGATTTCACACACATCCTGTTACCGAACAGGCTCTAAAGGCATGGCAGCAGTTCAAAATACTACTCAGATTAATACTACAAAATGGAAAGCTGACGAAGAGCTAATAAATGAATACTCTAAAAAAAAGAAAGCCAAATTGACATTTATTACATCACAAGATACTCCAGTGGGTATTACATGGGATTCTGAAAATTATAGTTGTGCATATGATGCTGTTTTTTCTATCTTATGTGATGTATGGATCCAGAATCCAACAAAATGGACAAAATGGACAAAATGGTTTTGCTGGTTAAGTGATCTGCTAGAAAGACTGGCCTATAACTACAGAGAAATTCTTTGGGGTAAAAAATCTTTGGAAGCTGCCAGAAATAATGTTAGACAATGGCTGCATAACAAAGACAATATATTATTTTCCTATGGACAGGTTGGTACAAATGTAGCAGAATTGGCAAGACAATTGATGATTAGAGAGAAATCCTCATGCTATGCCAAACTTCAGTGTCCAACATGCAACAAGCAAGAGCACCTTCAATCTCCAGAAAATTTCATGCATATAATGAGTAGCAACTTGAAATCCATCAATGGTTGGTTTCAGAACTGGCAAAATGAATCTACTGATGATGACAATCCAAACAACATATTATTCATAACTTTGCAGTTACTCCAGAGCTAAGGTAGAGGCAATTCATCGCCATCCAATGTCAGGTGCTGTGACTGATGTGTGATGAAGGGTTAGCAGAAGCACATGACCTGTTGCCCAAACTGACGATGCAAACACTGAACATGCAATTGTAACCACTCTATTACTTACTGTGTAGGTGCATCACTAGATTAAGATTACAATAAATAGACTATACTAGGTATATTGTATTATAGCTGTATTATTAATGTTGGAACCTTTTCTAGATTTTTGCTTTAAGCAGGTCCTCCATAAGTGTTTCGGGCATAGTGCAATAACCACAATACTTCCCAGATGCCCATGCAGCTTGCTTCCCATTCAAACCGTGATAATATGTGTCAATAAAGTGCCGTGAACGATGGGCATAGCTGTGAGAATCTTATCAGTCATCCGCTGAGTCAGAGATCTGATGAGATTGCCAACTTACTTCCGCATCGTTGCCACAGGGATGGACTCGAGCGCAGACAGCACATTCCTTTCAAGATCGTCTTCCTTCAATGAAGGTGGGTACTGTCGGTAGACCCTCTTTGTATTCTACAGGTGCAGGTTCCATATGCATGAAGAATTGGGCAGCAACTTCCCAAACAGGTGGTTGTCCTTTCCGGGGTGGGCTTTTCTGAATAGACCATTGGAAAACAGAGCTCGTTATCGTGTTAAATATAGATGCCACCTTGCTTCTTATTGAATCACGGAGAGGCATTGACTCTGGCAGTATCTGCAATGAAGGTAACGAGGTCAAGTTCCTGCAACAAGTGAAGTAACTAATATTCTCCTTGCTGGTACTATCATTTGAATCAACTTCTGGTGAATTCTTTCTTCTCTTCTTCTCTGCCCATTTCCCCAGGTTAGATATGAAGCCCAGTTTCCGCTTTGTCGGTCTAGTCATTCTCAAATAGTACTTAATTGACGTGTCACAATGACAACTTTGAGTGTTATCACGTGGTTGTACTACTTTGGCTCAATGAAAACAACTTTTAATTTATATCAAATCCTCCACTCCGTATCTCACAAAAGTGAAACCATCAAAAATCAAGAAACTTGAAAGCAAAGATTTTGATGGTTTCAAAAATCTTACCAGGTGCTGCATTCATTTGTTATTAAAAAATTTGCACTCTCATCACGTATTATCATGCCAAATCATGTGACACTAGATGCCGATGTATTACCTCTATCTTACTTATGTTTAGTTTGTAGTGTTGCCAACGGCACAGCTCAGAGCTAGTGTTTGAAGGTCCAGTCCATGGTTATGTAACAGTCTTTTGGAATTTTGAGATGTAATCTGCTTGTTAAAGCCTTATAACTGATACTAGCTTTCCAGGACCTTTGGTACACAATGTCATGACAGAATCAAATAGATTTTGTTATTATGCCTAAGTGATTTTTATAGAAGTGGACTTACCAAAAACAAAACAATATTTCCAGTCTGTACATTTTCCAAGATTTTGAGAAAGTGTGTGGACTGGAAAATTTGTTTTGTGTTTAATAAGTTCACTTCTGTGAAAGCCACTGAGATATAATGACAAAACCTGTTTGATCCTATCATAACATTGTGTACCAAAAGTCCTGGAAAGCTAGTATCAGTTGTAAGGCTTTAACAAGCAGATTACATCTCAAAATTCCAAAAGACTGTTACATAACCATGGACTGGACCTTCAAACACTACTCGGAGCTGCAAGCCGTTGAGCTGAGCCACTATTTTGGGTCAGCTGCACCAATAAATCGGCTCGCAGCTCAAAGCCGCCCAGAGCTGCTCGAGCCATGCTTAGTGGTGTTCCAGCCTGGCTTGGCCTGAAAGCCCCGGCTTTGGCTTGGCCTGAGGCGGCTTTGGCTTCCTCAAACCTCAGGCCAGGCCAAAGCTGCCACTCACGGCTTGGCTCAGGCCGCAGCTTTTGTATGTAAAAATGTAAAAATGAATTTTTGTGTACAGGACTGCCATAGTTGACAATTCGAGAATGACATATATCATAAACATACTGCGTAGTACAGACCTGAGCCATTGACAGAGGGAACAGTGTCCCCATTGTCCCAGTGTTGCTTGCAGCTGGTAGTGGACAGCAGATGTGATGTTTGCAAATCGTGGTGACACAAAATTTGTCCTTGCCGCTGTTGTTGTCTGTTGCCACCTGTTGCTCATTTTCTGCAGGTCTGAGTCACTGCACCATCTAGTGAGAGTAGGCACTTGCCACCGTGACTAGAGTAGGTTACGGAGACATGGGGTGATTAGCCTCGGGGCGAGGGCTGTCATCAAGTGTTTAGACCCTAAAGATGAATGAAAACAGTTAGATAGTTGAAAAAAATGTACAAGAAAACCTGCCTTGGTCCCAAATGAGTTGTCTGGTCTCTAGTGTTGTCCAACTGCATGAGTGGTCCAGTTTAGGGTATTGATGAAGTGGTGGCGGCAGAGTGATGTTGGATAGGTTACAGTGTCATTGAAGGTATATGTTGACGATCAGATTTCGCAAATCCAGCGTGTTGTCCTAAAATGATGAAAACAATTGTTACTTTGAATAAAACAACAAAGACAAAGACAAAAGAACTTACCTAGGCCAGGGCTCATGCAATGATACATTGATAGTGGTCATTTGACGCATCATGGTCTTGTCGTTGTCTCTATTGTCATTCCTCCAGTACTGTAGTAGGATTTAACGGTTATCAATGTGGATGAATATATGCAGTGTTGATTACAGAATTGCGGCACATTTGGTGGTGCGCCTCCTGTACAGCTTCAAGTTTAAGGTTTGATGAAAAAAAATTCATGCATTGATGCGCACAAAATCAGTATACTTGAGTAAATAAAACTCACTGAAAAGCCGTGGCCTGACGGCCTGGCTTTGGCTTTTCAAACATGCAAGCTGGGCCAAAGCCACTCTGAAGCCATTGTCACAGCCCGGCTTGGCTTGGCCTATTTGGGCCCAGCTTGGCCCGGCTCACGGCCTGAGGCCAGGCCAAGCACACCACTAGCCATGCTCTAAGTTGCCTATAATTCAGAGGTGCTAGATAGTTTAAAACCTATTAAAAACATTATAAAATGCTCTGTAGAACTATCTACTGCTATTTTGAATGCATATTTTCATACTCTACTCCCCACAGCCATCTCACAAGCATTTTTGTAATAGATATGAGTGTAAGATAATTCCTTATTATCTTACTACCTTATCACGTCCACATGCATGGTTCCCTTACATACGCGTTATCCTTTTCATCACGTACTTAATTCCGGACCATTACTAATATACACAATCACGTGTAGGAGTGTTGATTTACAAAACGATGTCGTAGTTAGTTCTCATTCTACCTTCAATTGATATCAAGTTCCAATTTACCTTGGCTCGGTCTCTCTCTCTCTCTCTCTCTCTCTCTCTCTCTGTCCCTCTCTATCTCGGTCTCCCTAGTGATCAAGGCACGGGTGTGCCTTTGTTACACTTTTTTTTAAATTCGAACTCGACAAAACCTACTTCGAAGAGTATCACCAGAGACACCCGGGAATAAAACCCCCCCCGCCGCTGCGTCGTTCTTCTCGGTCTGGGTGTGATCTACGCCGGCATTTACCCTTTCTGGGCGAGAAGGATAACCACGTCAGAAGACCCAGGACACTGGCCCCGTTTTCACCCGCCCCAATAAAACCCCCCCCGCCGCTGCGTCGTTCTTCTCGGTCTGGGTGTGATCTACGCCGGCATTTACCCTTTCTGGGCGAGAAGGATAACCACGTCAGAAGACCCAGGACACTGGCCCCGTTTTCACCCACCCCAATCCCCAGAGTAAAACCCCTCGCGTATATAACAACCGCCGCCAGAAAGATAAGACCGCCCAAATTCAACGTCTCGCCCTCAGGCTGCCACCCCGTCAACCTGTCTCGACGTCCCTCACAACCCATACCGCTCACCACCAGGAGCAGAGCGCGTACCGTACTTCCATCGAACACACCACCATCCTCTCTCTCTTCACTGCCTCCATCTGCACCTTCGACACCTGCACCAACAGCCCAACCGAAACCCC
>QFEU01003259.1:0-13261 GCA_003316345.1 Tricholoma terreum
GGGTAGATGGAGTGGTGGTAGGCACCACTCTAGGATAGTCACGTGATCATGTAGTCAGTAGGCAGTCACATGTACACAGCTCAGAAGCATTGCTAAACCATCGCGTTGCCTCGCCATTGCTAGTAGGCACCTGGGCCTACTCCAATGGGGAATTGGAAATCCGCCCATCCGCCAGTTGGATCAGCCTCAAGGGAATTATTCCCTTGTGGAAGACAAGTAGCAGGAGCTGTGGTCAACGGTCCGGCCACAGCGGGTATTGGGGTTTCCACGTGGGAGGGTCCCGCGTGCAGGGTGATCGGAACTGTGGTAGACGAACCTGCCACAGAGGGTAATTGGGTGTCTACGCAGGGGGAGCCCGCGTACATCGATCCCGACGATTCCCCTAGATACCCAGGGGGGATCGGGTAAGGATTGAAACTTTCAGTGAGGGGTCTCACTGGGCGGTAGGGGGCCGCTCCCCTTCTGGGAGTGGTAACGTCGCGATTCTTCTTCGGGCAGGGTGCACGAAGGGCGACGTCACTGGCGGCAGGTATCCACCAGCAAGGTTCGGACATCAGGGGAGCGTCCCCTGGGATACGGTTTGGTGTTTGCCTCAGACGGTTCAAGATGTCTGAGGCAGCGGCTGGCTCTTCTGGCCTAGCGGATGTAGAGGTGGAACTGGCCGTCGCTGTGAGCCAGCCAACAGCGTAATGGTGCGCTTCTCAGACCTTGAGGTCCGAGACTCCCATAGCCGCGAGGTGTCTGACAACTTCCTCGACGGTAGTGTTGTCGGAGATGTTCGACATGGGTAGTCGACGGCGGGTTCCTGTCTCAGGGAGCCCAAGTCTCTCACGCATCTGGCGGTGCAGGCCAGGCAGGGTAAAGACCTCCATCAATCTGATGTAGAGGCCAAACTTTTGCCTCTGGGTGAGCCCAGGGGGAATTTGTTGACGTGTCAGGAGTTGTCCCCTGACGTGAGGGAGGGAGACCCGGTTGTGGTCCATCATAGTACCAGGCGAGGACTGCCACTGGTACAGGTGTCGGTGCATGTACTGCGCCCAATGTTCGGGGGAGTCGGTGAGGCCTGGTTGTTCCAGGCGATGGGGATCCTTGAGTCGGTGTAACCCACGAGCCGACTGCTGTTCCTCGGGAAGCCAGCTGGGGAGTCTCCAGCTGGCAAGCACATGGTTCATCAGTGGGCTTCGAGCCCCTGGTGCAGTTTCGTTGACGTAGCGCATGTACTCGCGCACTCTTTGCAACATCGGGTAATTGCCAGCGATGTGAGCTGACTGAGCCCAAGCATCAAATTCCTCAGTGTTCTGAGGAATGGTGGAAGGGATAGTCCCTGGCAGCTGTGGCGCAGGGGTCCAGTTCACCATCTTGGGTGGTCCTGGTATTGACGCCTGGTACATTGGTGGGAAAGTTTTGGGAAGAGGCGGGTATGCCTCTTTCATGTCGACGTCCCCACCCGAAGGAACAGGGCGAGGAGCAGGAGGTGGAGCTACAGGCCTGGTGGCTGCAGGAGCGGGGTTATACGGTGCTGGCTGGGCAGCCACACTGGCGTAGTTATTCCTCTGAGGTCCGTCAGGGGAACGGGAGGATTCGCGGGTTCGCGCTTTCTTGTGATGACGACCTTCGTATGGGTCATCTAATTGGAGTTGCAGGCTCCTGACTTGCCTCCGGAGAACTTCAATATCATCCTCGTACTCATCGTAACGATGATTGGCTCGGGTGATTTCCCCAGCAGTGATTTCCATATCTCGATGCTCCTGTGCGTCGAGAAACTCTCTATCACGGTCGAACACGTGGTTGTACACGTGTAGGGCATATTCCTTGCATATCTTGCAAGGGGTCCTATGGACCAGGTTCCCTTGACCATCCGTACCCCAAGTCTTGACGGTGCTGGCGCTGGTGCCCACAACGTCTCGCCTCTGACAAGATTCACGAGCCATGCTACGGTTGGCGCGACTCCGCTCTTCCAGTTCGCCAGGGGATGGCGAACACCGCGTACTGCGGTCTTCGGTTTCCTCCTCGCTCGAGCTGGGTGGCTTGGGCCTTCTCCTCTTCTCCTTCCCCCTTCGAGACCGAGCAGGGGGCTCGGCCTCGCGTCTATGTCGAGCAGGTTTGTTGTAGTCGTCCCCCATGGGGTCGTCGTCGTCTTGCTGGGTCGCCATGGTGTGGTACCAAGCGATGAAAGAAAAAAAAAATTGAACTCCGTCGTCTCAAACATTTTGCGGCGGAGTCTCAATTCGCGTCACATGCCTGACGCGAAGGCAGAAACTTCTAAGTTGGAAGTTTCTACCTTTGACGATGCGCAGTACCCGCTGCGCGTCTAGGCAGATCCTGCCAATCCCTGGCGCCCATGAGGGCCAGGTAGGCCTCCATAGCTGCAAGCTCATTGCAGCTGGACATTGGTTCCCAAGTGGTGTCACCCAGACTCCACTTGACTTCGAACTCAATATTACGGCCTTTCCACCTATGGGCCGTGATTTCCTCAACGAACCATTCGGCATCATCTGGGGCACCGAAGTCATATGGGTCGGGATAACGTCTGTTGGGAAACAGAGCGTCGTCGTTGGCGTGGTGAGGCCTTAGCAGGCTCACATGGAAACACTGGTGCAATCGCCTGCGTTTTGGTTCGGCTGGGAGCGCCGGTTCATAATTGGAGCTTTCTGGGCATGCATGTAGGACCTTGTAAGGCCCTATGTACTTGGGCAGTAACTTGCTGGCGCGTCCTTTGGGCATCGCCAGGTTCTTTGTAGACAGGTAGACAAGTTCTCCCTGTCTAATGTCTGGTTCCCCATGCCAATGTTTATTGGCGTGGTGACGCTGAAACACCCTCTCTGCGATGATACTGTCATGCGCAATCGCCATATTGCGCAGCGCGTTCATCGCGAACATACACACACCTGGTGGGATGCGCTCGCTTGCTGGCAATTCATGCATCATCTGAGGCATGAATCCATAGTTAATCTCAAATGGGGCCATCCCCGTTGCTCTATTAATGGTGGAGTTAATGGTGAACTCCACCAGTGCGAGGCACTTCACCCAATCCTTTTGATTGGAGGCCACCAACGCTCGGAGAATCTGAGCGATCGACCGATTCACGCATTCGGTAATTCCATCCGTTTGAGGGTGGAACGAGGTGGACATCAGAATCTTGACATCTAAAATTCTGTGTATTTCACGCCACCACTTGGACGTGAACTTGGAGTCTCGGTGGCACACGATCGAGCTTGGGAGTCCGTGTAAACGCACGATCTCCTTTACAAATATGGGAGATAGTTGGGAGGCCGTTGTCGTCATGTTCACCGGAACCAGGTGGACCATAGATGACAGACGGCAGATGATTACCCAAAGATAATCAAACCTGTCGGACTCTGGGAAGGGTCTGATAAAGTCCATGCCAATCGACTCCCATGGCCTCATGGGAGTGGGCAGGGAGTGCAATTTGCCCCTGGGTGGTCTGTATTCGCCTTTCGATCAAATACAGTGTTCGCAGGAGTCGCAGTACTTCTCGACTTTGTACTGAAGTTGAGGCCACCAGTACCAACATCGGATATATTCCGACGTCTTCAGTGGACCGAAATGCCCCACGATCGAATGAGCTTGTTCTATGATACGACCGTGCAAGGTCATACCCTTGAACATTGAGGTGGGAACACAGAGCACGTCCTCGCCACCTCTGTTCTTCATCCAAATGAAGTTGTCCCGGATTTGGAATCCGGGGTGATCCTCGGGCTTCTCGAGGATCTTTTTGAACAATCTGTCTTCGACGTATCCTTCCTGGATATCGTCGTTCAGAGGTTCACGCTCTGACATATGGACATGCAGATCAGGCCCCTTAGCCTGAGACTCGAAGATCGTGGGGTCGTCCCCAAGATTATTCTGAGCAGAAGCGTCTGCTTCAATGTTACCGGAGGCCGCAGCCAGGTTGGCTGCGACCGTCTCTCGCTCTTCAATATGTTCTCGAAGAGCCTTCAGCTGTTCTCCAACTCGTTTCTGCTGTGCAGCTGCGGAACGAGTTTCAATTGTTCAATTTTTGATCTCAAGGAGCCGGTCCCACGGGAGATCCTTGTGGTTCAGGTCAGGGCCTATGTATAGCAGATCTGGCCCATATCCTATGGGCCAGCCAATGATGTATTTTGCACCAGTATGATGGGCCAGCCAAGTGGGCCCATAGGCTGGGTATAGACAATGTAGATGGGTGGGCCAATGAGTAGTACTAAATGATTGGATGGGCCCTTCCTCAGTTACCAATTAGAGCTGAATAATGATGGGTGACCAAAACAGGACAAGACCGGCCAATGTCAGGACTGGGCCAATGTCAGGACCAAGCCAATGTCGGAGAGGTTCATGAGGTGGGTCTTCGACATTCAATGACCAATTGACAACCAGCCGGGTAAGACCAGGCCAATGTCAGAACCGGCCAATGTCAGGACTGGGCCAATGTCAGAGAGGTTCATAAGGTTTTCGGGACAAATACCAACACAAATGGGAACCACGGGTGTCTACATTGTATCTGAAAGCGAAAATGATGATGGTCCAGAAACTACAAGCACCGTGTATTAGCACATTCCAACCGTCAACCGATGATCCATCATCACGTTTGGAAGGAGAATTTGTCAGAAAAGACAGGCGGACATTGAGCGATTGTTGGCATGCATCGCGTTGAACCCAAGCAAGGTATGAAATGTATGGTATGTTCGGCATGCCATAGCAGCATACATTACTTTCGGAGGTTATCATATGTACTGTTACCATCAAACGATTCCCTGGGGTATGTTAGCGCCAGGAATCTGAGAGAAGGATATATCAGGCATTGATCGTTCTTGCCTGCTTGGTCCTCAAACAGTATGAAAGCAATGTATAGCATGTCAGACCGGCAGGTAAATCAATCGGCAACTTGTTTATAGCTTGTATGATGAACTAGCAGGACTATTGTGAAATTGATGAATGGTACCTAGTCACCGGTACCGGAGGAGCGCAGGATGTGAGACCACTGGACCCAGCAGCGTATCCGCCGTCCTTCTAACAAGAAGCTAGTGATGTAATGGGCATCTGAAACTGCTCTTCTGCAAATGGAATGACACGTCGGCATATGTGACCTTTGAGCTAGTGCCGCAGGATACCAGGATGAAATCAAATGCTAATTAGTAGCGTGGTATATAGCTTTGGTGAGGGACTAGCAAGTGAACCTAGTGCGTATTGGGCCTCGAGGTGTTCTGCAAACGAGTTGGTAAACCGGCCTTGATTGCCTTCACCTGGGGCTGAGGACGCCAGCAGCGGCACTTCGGTGGAGGGTATGGCAAACCAGCATCCGGGGGACAAACTGGCATCCAGTGACACACCGGCATCCAGAGACAACCCGGCCTCCAGTGACAGACCGGCAGCCAGCAACAGACCAGCATCCAGAGACAACCCGACATCCAGTGACAGACCGGCAGCCAGAGGCAACCCGGCATCCAGTGGCAAACCGACATCCAGTGGCAAACTGGCGTACACTGCCCATTCACCAAAGCAACAGGTGTTGGCAGTAACGGGTCATCCCGGGACCACGACGATCACCCAGGACCGTGCAGGCATGTTCAACCTAGAGGTCAAATGTAGTACTTGTCGGAATAGCACCGATTTACCTTTCCCAAGGATAATATCAAATCATTTAATATGATAGGCATTGAGTATCATGCTAATATTGAAGATAGAAAGATATTACAGAAACGAGGCTATAGAATGGAACAGGATGGAACGTAAAGGCTATGTTTTCTTCCCCTCTGCTCTGGTGGATCAACATAATACCCGCTGAGCTGGAGTTGGGGATGGAGGCGAGGGCGACGCCGATGATTCTTGGCTTTGCGATGCCGGCAACGAGGACAAAGGGGGGAGAAGGTCAAATGTGCTTAATGAGGTGAGGGGGCTAAACCCAAATCCACCGGGGTGAGACCCCTCTCGTTCAACTTGGGTGGCTTCAACCGGGGTGGATGGGCTTGGGGGAGTCAGCGGGGTATTCATCGTCACATCGGTTTGAATTTCGACGTTGAGCCAAATTCCTTGTGGCAGGGAGGGCGTCGAAGGCGCTTGGACGGCAACAGAGACGGTCGGTATGGAAACATTGTCGAAGATCGTTTGCATACCCTGGGCAAGGCGAACTGGAGATATGGGAGGGGTTGTTTGTACCCCAATTGCAGAACGTGGGATATCCACCATCATCGGCGTATCAGGAAGAGGCGATGTTTGCACCTCGGCCACAACTCGACGATTGGGTGTAAGCCTTGGTCGGATACGCAACGGGGGAAGAGAAGGGACGTGGCTAGGACCCAAGCTCTCACCTGTAGTCGAAGGTAAAGGTGGATGGACGTTTGGTGGTGTAGAATCCGACCGGCTCCCACTGGATTCATGCAAGCCATTCACAGCAGCAAAGAGGGCATTGTTTGAGGCCTCCAAGTGCTGTAATCGATGTGTGACAGGTACCCCTTGGGGGGCATTGGTCAGTGAAGGCGCAGATGACAAAGGGTGCGCGTCCAGTTGCTGCAAGGACAGTGACATGCACTGCAAAGCCTCCAGCATTTGTTGCTGAATGGCCGTCGACGTTGCGAAGTGCGAATCGATGACGTCCAGTCGGGTCTCCATCTTTGCCTGCTGTGACTGAAGTTGCCGAATCACAGGCTCCAGGGGGCTGGGACCGGCGTGAACTTTGCGGCCGCCAGCAATCCACATGGTTGGACCACGGGATGGACCAGCATCTGTCCGAGGTCGTTTGACTGAGCGAGCGTCGACGTGTTCCATCACCTCACCCTCCACATACTCAAGCCCATCCTCATCCTCATCCTCACTCCCTCGGAAAATCTTCGACTTCTGCACCTTAGCCTTGACATTCCTCGAGGTTGGCGCCCTCGACTTCTCCGTCGCCTTCTCCTTCTCCTTCTCCTTTGACTTCCCCTTTGACTTCTCCATCGATCCCCCCTTCGACTTCCCTTCTCCACGAGATTTACTGCGAGGACGAGCAGTACTTGGGCTACGTTTTCGTGAAGGCCCACGAGATTGTTGTGATGGTCCAGTACCCTGAGGGACAGAAGACATTTCTGGGAGCCGCCCAGAAATCATCCAGTCCAGTTCTTTGTCCTCCGTCATAGTCGTCCTGTGTTTCACCCAATCATCCGGACATCGACTACATTTGACCTTCGCCTCACGACACCGAAGACACACTCGACAACCGGGAACCAATATGCATTCCAGCCCAGGGTTCATCTGCCGTTTCTTCCAACAATTATCGCACGTGAGCATATTGTTGCGAAGGTCTGACCCCGGAGGAGGAACCGTCCCATTGTGGGGGAAGGGTGGCCGGTCGATGTTATGGGGGTATCATCTAGTCTTCCGGTCGCTGTCAGCTGTCTTCTCCCTGCGTTTCCTGGGAGGGGGGGTAGATAGTTGGGGTTCTACCACCTCCCCCTTCACGACGGCCTTCTCTTCGTCCTCAATCTCTACATATGCCCTGCTGACGACGTGTGATTTGCTCCGTCCATGTGAGGAGTGTGGTCGTTTCCCTGTAATGACTACAGCCGGGAGATCCTCTGCTTGGGCTGATGGGAGGGTGGGGGGAACGATGGGTGGAACAACGCCGGTGTTTGCAGTCAGGGTGAATGGGTTCGGATTGGTCTGACCGTTGGCAGGAGGAATGGGGACTTCACCGTTCGCCGAATCAGACAGCTGCAGAACGGTGAGGAGAGAGGGGACTATATGGGGAACTGTCAGCTGGCATGGAATAAAATTGTTCAACAAATAACTCACCAGGCGTCGATGCACGTTCGGCGGCATACCACTGACACACACCAGGGAACTTCTCAGCCCAACCAGAGGAGGCGATATGGGGATCATTGCGTCGAATGGTCAAGTAATCAATAGGCCTCATTGGTGTTGAATGTGCGAGGAACATTTCGGTATGGAGGGACATCAGCAATCTGGATGGTAGGAAATCCACCATACCAGGTGCGAGGTCAGCCACCATGGCACCTACATGTTTCTAAAAATGGAAATGTAGGCATAGTAATAAAATAAGAGCGGAATAAGTGCACCACCTGGCCCATCAGTTCAGATTGTAGCTCCGGGTTGTGGGGGCTGCGCAATACTTCCTCAAACAACACTTCCACGTTGACCATCGTGATATATGCTTGTACCGTTGCAATGGCTTCATCATCCTATATGAATGGGAATTGAAATCATCATCATGATAGAGTTCTTGTGCTGCACATACCGGGCGGGAGGGTAATGACCGGAAGAAATCTTCGACGTTCATGTTGCCATACAGGATGTCCTCCACCACAGTAAGGCATGTCTCATGGCGATGGTGAAGATTCTGCACCACGGTATAGAGGGGAGGGAGAGCCAAGGATGATTGCGATGCTGCTGAAGCCATTGGATGGTAGTGACGATGATGTGAGTGAATGAAAGATGTAAAGTTCAACCAACATCACGTGATCGCAAGGCGGATTCATGACGCGGGTAAGGGACATCATTTCAACACATCACAACGAAAGGCAGAATATGCAAGGTATGTCTTCAAAATATGTACGTAGATGGTTTCGCCACATGTATTTACGTCTGCAAGGTCAATCGTACATGCAGGCATCGGAAAGCAACATGAATGCTGCCGGCAACGGTAGCACCGGGATGGCACATAATCCAGGCCTATCCACCAGTGCCCACAGCGAGCACCCAGCCAACCCATTCACCCTACCGCCAAGCAAAAAGCGACGGGCTATGAATGACGGGTCTGATAGCAACGCTGCGCACATGCCAGGAGACGCGCAGACTGTACATGCACCGGCAACGACTCACCCACCATCCACGACTGCCCCTGATAGAATGGTGGGTAAACCAGTAGTCCGGTTCAACGACAACGTTCAAGTGCAACACGTTGTTCCCTCTGAGCTGATTCGTCCTGCCCGTCCGCTCCCATTTGCTCGTATGACATCAACTGCTGCAAAATACCTGCCGAAGAGGCCTCGCCTAGAGATGGAACACCCTATCTCAGACGTAGAGGACGAGCTGCAGGTCATGGATACCCCGACGTCCTCCCAGCACAATTTTGTTGTGGATCAGGAGATGGCAGATGCAGATGATGAGGTAGAGATCGTCGACTCATTTATACTGATGGGGAGGGGATCATCCTCCGACCCTTCCAGCCGGGATGAATCGCCTGACATTCCCATTGACCGGCTATCGGTTGCCAGATCAGATAGCCAAATTCCGGCGTCCACAGCAGGAAGTGTTTGGCACACCACCAATATATCTTCACGCCTGCCAAATCGCCATCCAGCCATGTCTCTGCCCCTTCGATACCAGAATTACCTTGAAGAACGATACCAACCCGGCAGCCCCTCCAACATTCGGGAGAAAATCAACTCTAAACGACGGGGAATGTATGCCAAACTTCAACAAATGATGACTGACACGGAACAGGAAAGACGGGAAGTCGTACAAGAAGTAAGCGCCCCTTACTCTACTGGATTCGTTATTCACACCGTTATCAGGATTCAACGTGGAGCATTAGTCGGGAGAGCGCCGCAGCGTTTCATCTTCGCAATACTGCAAATATCATGGAACGTGAGACACAGAAACATTCGGTAATGTTGCAGGAGCTTCTCGAATTGGACAGATTACTGGAACATGCATCCGATCACGCCTTCTCCCTGCTACAAAGAATCAAAGGCCCAGACAGCAGGTCTGCACCTAAAGATGAATAAACACAGAGTAATCTTGTATTACCATGTAATGTCATGTAATATATTATAATTTTCTGGCTCGTAAGTTTGTATGTCAATCTACGGTATGGCCCATTTCTGGGTGACCGTGTGGCGATATCGGATGACAGTCGGGGAATATGCGACGACTGGCGAGACATCGTGCCGGTTGCCCTCACTTTGATTTCGTGGATCTGGTATTTCAATTTCATGTATTATAAATTTCGGTTCGATATATACGGGTCGATAAATATGGAGTGATGTTGTATTTCAATCTACTGTATCGCAACTTGCTGGGTCACCATTGGCAATATGGGATGACCGGACAGGCATCTTGCCGGTTCTCTCAACTTTCATTTCGTTGATCTTTCACGGGTAATCATGTATTTAAAGCGAATGTATGATAACTTTCTGGGTGATAGATACAGAGTACCAGTTCTAATGCTAATGCATATATGACATATGTGACCAGCACGACATCTTCCCAGTTCCCTCAACTTTCATTTTGTTGATCTTTCTTATCTGAATCGAATGCGTCATACGTTTGTAGGCGATAGATAAACAAGAATCTTGTATTTCTATCTTCTGTATCATCACTGTCTGAAGTACGTTTTCCTGGAGGTCATCACAATTATCACACATCGCCATGGGCAGTACCCACAGGGGATGTACACATCCAGCGAATAACGCTGATGCATAAATGACATAGATGACCATAGACATCGTCCCGGTTCTAACTGCTAACCAATACATGACATGCATGACCGGAGAGACATCTTTCCGGTTCCCTCAACTTTCATTTCGTTGATCTTTCACGGGTAATCTGGTATTTCAATCGAATGTATTATAACTTTCTGGGTAATAAATACAGGATAATCTTGTACATCTATCTCCTGTATTATAACTTTCTGGGTGACCGTCTGGCAATATGGGATGACCGGAGGGACATCTTCCCGGTTCCCCCAACTGTCATCTTTCGCGGCTTTGGTCTTTCGGTCATCGCTTTTGGAATACCAGCAGCTAGAATGCCGGAGTCAAGGAATCGATAAAAACAGAATTATTACTTACTTTTCTTATTTGAGTTTGAAGTGCCCCTTCGTCTTGCCGATACCATCCTATTAGCTTCGGGTAATGATGGCGCTATGCTGGCAACTGAGAGGCAGGGGGTTGGAATCAAACGGCTATAATCACGGAACAATTACCGTTTTCACCAGATGCCTCATGAATATGACCTGAAGCATGAGCTACATTATCGATGATGGCCTGCAACTCCGGATGAAAGACAACAGGGGAGCTGATCGATGAGGGAGAATCATCACCTGCACCAGTTAGATTATGATTGGCTAGTAAAGCTAATACATACTCTCACTGCCCAGGCTGGCGACATGGATTCGATGCAGGATAGCTTGTTCCTCTGGCGTCAATCCCTTCCATTTTATCCCCATCTATTTCAAGCCATGCATGGGTTACCGTGCAATTATGACATGTAAGGCAACGTCTCGACATACCTTTTCTGGTGCTCTACTTATCAATTTCTGTCCGGCCTTTTCCCTTTTGCTGGTCGCTGCTCATGTGTTTGTGTCGTGGATGGCAGGCATTTCAATTGATAGCTAAATCATCATCAGATGATGTTTTTCAAAGCAGTCCACACGTACCGAGGATTGCGATATCAACTTGATAGCTAAATCATCATCAGATGATGTTTTTCAAAGCAGTCCACACGTACCGAGGATTGCGATATCAACTTCGAATCTGACTGAAGTGCCGGTGGGTTGCCGGGTTGGCATTTGTCATCCATTCTCCGGTTGCTATTGCCGGGGCGAGCATTGTCCTTACCGTGGGATTTGCCAATGGATGGCTAACAAGGCTTGAGATGGAAAGTTAAAAGATAGAACAGATGTACGGAGGGCTCATTCATTCTGTCCCTACCAGTTGAATTGGAGCGTGTTGCCGGGGGTGTTGGAAGTGACAGGGCCGGCACATGTTGGGATACCAGGAGATGATTCCCTGGTGCTACACCATCCACACCCTGCCAGCTTTGAGATGACCGTCCAGGACCTGCTACATGTGTCTTTACCATGGGACGGCCAGCGAATACATCCTGTTGAGACGACAGGTGCTGCCGGGGTGTTGGTGACATGTCAGGTTCAGTATCTACCGGTGTATCAGCGATGACAATCCTTTTCTGGCCTTTCTCTGATGGTTGAAATTGCCCGGAACGGCCCAAGATGTGTCCTCGATGGAGAACCTGTTTGAACCGAATGTCAGCTTTCTGTTTTCCTTGCTGAACATACCAATGATCCATCAAATGTATCACAACGTCTGCCCAGAGGTGACTGGGATCCATGAGTGTTACGTTGGGAGGGAGATACTTCGCCAGCATATAATCGGAGGTTCTTGTTTGAAGCCCCTCCCATGGAACAATAGCTTTTGGGTTGTTACTATCCTGTCCTAGAACAATGATAAGTAAATGGATTTCTACATGTAGGCCCTTACTGTAGGTCGCTGTCATGAATGACCAGATCAACTCCTTCTGCGATGCCAGGCTCGCCTCTGCATCGCGAGGCTCAGGAAGCACTAGGTACCCATCCTCGTCATCACTTAAGTCAACCCCTGACCTGACTACTCTTAGTAGTATACATTTACAAGATAAATGCTACTAAGAGTAGTGGCGGCTGTGGCTATTGGGAGCTACCATGGCAGCTGGCAGGTACTATAATTATTGGTAGCTGCCACAGAAAATGCCTATTGGCAGCTGCCAGTCGGTAGTTGCTGGAAGCTAATGGCTACCATGGAACTACCATATATATACATATTGTGTCACAAGGTCCCTGGGGTCCTATTATCAAACAAAAGTAACATAAAAATAGTTTTTATGTTATAATTATAATACAATACCACAATGTATTGTGCTAAAAACTAGGATAAGCAGTATCCAATAGATTTGCAAGAGATTTACATACTATTACTATATAACTTTGGATTTCTCTTGCTAATATTGGGCTTTAGATTAAAACAGAAGGTTTGTAAAGAGACACTTACAAATGAGCACAAATACCTATAAAGCTTTATAAACACCTTCAAGAATTTGTGAGCACTTTCAAAAATCCTCAAACATCTTCAAGAATATTTAAAGCATTTCATGCACTGCCTATTGATGCTCACAATAGCACCTTATGGTCTGACATGTGTTTTAAAGCCTTGAAAGCATGCCTGTCTTATATAGAATAGTATAAAGTTATTGTCTTAGCAAGAAGGATTTTTAGGGTTTTCTCTTTAGTTTTTCCTTGATAAGTAAATTAATATCCTCTTTTATATTTATATACTTTTCAGTTTTCTCTTGCTAGTCCAAGTCTTGGCTTGTAATATATGAATGTCTTTACAAGTGCTTGTATACCAAGTAGATCTATGGTAGCTTCAGAAAGCTTTATGGTAGCTCTGCAGTAGCTCCCCAGTAGCTCGACAGTAGCTGCCTGGCAGCTCCATGGTAGCTGCCCGGTAACTCCATGGTAGCTGCCCGGTAGCTCCATGATAGCTGCCCG
>QFEU01003277.1:0-24963 GCA_003316345.1 Tricholoma terreum
ATAACCAGTCCTATGGACCGGCTTGACCGGTCTTGGTCCATTCGGGTTCCAAACCTTTGAAAGACTGGGCTTAACTGATCGTAACCAGTTACGATCAGTCCTGGTCCGGTCTTTTCCCTTTTAGGATATTATGTAACCAGTCCTGGTTCCGGTCCTGCCCAAAAAAGGCAAAAGACCGGACCGGACCGGACTTTTAAACACTACATGTCACGGGCATGGCCCGGGTTGCTGTAGTAGTCGAAGGGGTCGTTTGGGGCGCTGCTGTTGCCATAGGGGGGGTGAATTGTGTAGGGGGGGTGGGTTTCGGGGTAGGGGGTGTTGCCTTGCTCTTCAGGCATGTCGTGGGGGTGTGCCACATCAGACGCGTCGTACAGCGCGTCCAGGCATCCATAGGGTTTGCATTCGTCGTTGTGGGGGCTCTGGAGCTCGTTCCCCTGGTCTGTGTAGCTGTAGAACCCTTCCTGTACGTTGTAGTGTCCGTTTATGATGTTTGTACATCCGCCGTTGGCTAGCAGTGCGTCCTGTGGCCATGCCATGTCATAGGCAGCCTGGGCATCCTGGGACGCATCCCGGGGCTTCTGGGGTTCGTACTGGCCACTAAGTGGGCCCTGCTGTCCGTCTGTGGGGTCTAGGTAGTCACCTACATGTCCAGGCAGGTGGTACAGCGCGTATCCGGGGTTTTTTGCCTCACTGTGTCCTTCTGATGCTGCATCTCTGTATGATGCGGCCTGTGCGCTGTAGGGGCCTTGTGGGGTGGCGTAGTCGTTGTCAGGGTCGCATTTGGGGCTCTGGGGGTTGCTGAATGGTCCTGTGTAGTTGCCTTGGACGTAGGTAATGTGTTGCTAGCAGTGTGGTGAGTAGGAGTTGGAGTTGGTGAAGTTGTGACAGCTGTGACGCATTGCATCGACAGCGTGCACATCATCGAATGGGGTGTAGGCTGGTGTAGTGCCATAGCTAGGCCCGTCATAGTAGATGGGTGTCTCATAAGACACCTGTTCCTTGTAGTAGTGTCCCAGGACATAGTAGTATTCTAAAGCAAAAAAATAAGGATTTGTTGAGTTTGGGGATTTCTGTGGTCTCATCTTGCGACGGTCGAGCTCTTGGCACATTGGGGTCTCGTCTTTCAACGGTCAGTGCTTGGCACACATAAGGAGTCTCGTCTTTTGATGATTGGTGCTTGGCACATGTAAGTCTCACTGTTGAAGCGGTGGGTCTCATTGGCTTGTCACTAAGTGGACTAGAAAATGGTGGGGTGCAAGGGGATGAATCTCATCTCATCACCACTTGGAGAGACTCCCCTAGGGATTCTCCAGGGTCATGCAGGATGCAGTGGGCTCAAAGGCGAAGCGAAGTCAAAAGTGGTTGTCTGTGTCTAACTATGATGACATGCAACTCTGCCTACTGGCTTATGTAATGATCTGGATAATGCCGTGACTGCACAGCCACATTGTGTAACCAAGTTCCATGAGCTCTGCCAATTTTTATTGATGCTGGTGTTTGAGTATCAATATCCCTACCCTGCCAACATGCTCTATCACACTATTTCCACCTCATCATCCTTTTCGGATCACCACATGGTCCCTACTCATCAATTACAGAGTCCAAGCATATCAAGGCCATCAAGGAACCCTGGCAGTGTGTCAAAGTCACATTCTCGTAGAGCAGAAATCCATCATAAATGCACATATTTTCCAAGGGATAAAACAAATGGGACTTGGCTTCAACTTATAAGAAGTTGCACCTTTCTCCTTGACTCCAGGTGTTCCTGATTTCTAGAGTCAGAACAGGTACACAGGAACGCACCAGGTTTGCAATGTGAAGTGCACAGCTAGATGAGAGTGAGGATGAGGAGGAAGTAAGGACTTCAAGCTAAGACTTGAGTTGGAACTCACTGTGGACCTGGCAGGGCCTGTTTTTCATTTGTTTAGTTTGGGAAACCCTGATTTCATAATATATATGGCTGAATTACGGGCAGATGAATTTGGGATGAATTTTCAGCTGTAATGTTCCAAACACTTAAGGTATGGATTTTATATACAGTATATTTCTACTTTTTATGCCAAGCTGGTGAGGTGGAATAGCATACCATGAGTGGCTGAAATATATGGGATGTTTTTTCACCTTTGACAATGATAGGAATTTCATACAGTTGGTCTAGGATTGCAGGGTGTGTTGTTCAGCTCAGAATAGAGTGGAATTTTCATGATGTTAGAGGTTGAATTGACTATTGATATTTTTATGTCCTTAATATTTTTTTTGCAGAAAATCCCTCAGATGCTATTTCATCCCACAGTGGGGTAAATTTCATCTTGATGCCAAATATGCATTGCCTGAGCAGTAAGTCACTCCAACCTGCCCTCAAGCAACTACCTGGATGCCATCATCAACCATGCCAAACAACCAACAACCTTAACCTCAACCATGTGGGATCCGACTGCCGCCACTTGCCGTGTTGTCGAACCACTGCCACCACCACCACCACCAACAACAACACTGCCACCTCCCTCCCTTCCTCCTTCCTACCACCACCACTCTACCCACACCTGCCACCACTGTTCCCAAGTCCACCCCCACCTCAACCACCATTTCCAACAGCTGCAAAAAAGCGAATGGACGCAATGCGGGCCCAAATGACGATTGCGTCGTTTGGGCCCTATGTAAGTTTTTTTCCCTTTGTTTCTTGTTTTTATAAACTTACTAATTTGTTTTCTTTGTTTTCTAGGTTCTAATCTACTGGTAATGACGGACAGATGCGAGACAACCCAGACCCACCGACGCCTGTGCCAACCCCCTCCTCCCCATCAAAATGGGATGTGAGGGGTGTCGTTTAGGTACAGGAGGGCGACAAGTGATGCTGGAAGACCCAGGAAGTGGGATACCCATGTGGTAGGCACCTCCTGACCCCTCGACATGCGCCATGTCACTGACACCCACCTAACCCCAGACACCACAGCACCGAGATGGCAGACCACCACCACACCTACCATGGACAATGCCCCTCGCCCCTCCAGCCTCACAAGCAGCTGCTCGTGGGGTGGTTGGTGGGTGGAACGACAATGGGGAGGGGAGATGACGGGGGATGGGGAACACCACCACCACCACTGCTGCGAGCACCTGCTCGCAGGGTGGATGGGTGGGTGAGGAAACGAGGAGGAGATGAAGAAGGCCACAATGCCCGCTCCACACAACCCCCTCCTCCCTGTCAAAACGGGATGTGAGGGGTGTCGTTTAGGTATAGGAGAGCGACGGGCAATGCCAGGAGACCCAGGGAGTGGGATACCACACAGTAGACACCTCTCGACCCCTCAACATGCGCCGTGTCACTGACTCCCCCCTAACCCCCTTTGACCCAGACACCATGGTGCTGAGATGGCAGACCACCACCACACCCACTATGGACAATGCCCCATGCCCCTCCAGCCTCACGAGCAGCTGCTCATGGGGTGGATGGTGCATGGACCGACGAAGGACCACAGATGACACACCACCCACCCCTAGCCTTACGAGCAACTGCTCATGGGGTGGTTGGTGGGTGGAAGTGACAGGAGCTAACGATGGTGATGCAACCTGGATGTTGGGAACATGATGGGAATGACAGGAACACAACAAACATGGACGATGGGGGCACAATGTGGACAACAGCGACACAACAGGGATGATGGGGACACAATGGGGATGCGATGGGAATGCGATGGGAATGTGCAACAGGGACACAACAGGGATGCAACAGGGACATGACAGGGATGTGACGGGAATGACAGGATGGCAATGAGGGGGGCCGAGGGAATGCTTGTGTTTTTTATTTTACTTCTTTTGAGTAGCTTTTGTATCTTAGCGCACTAATTCCATGAATAATGATATGAATAATCACTCCCTGTTGTGTCTGTGAATGGAAATTCAACCATTTAAAGTATTTACTGAATATTAAAAGCTATCTGTAGTGGATGAATTCCCTACAACATGGTAAAAATGCAGGGTATGAAACATGCCCAATTCAACATGAATTTCACCACTTTCATTCATACCTTTAAAAAATGAAAATGATACCACGGCTTCATACAATTACCAGCTGATAGATATACCACTCTGGGATGAAATTTATTCCCTCCAGGTATTATATTCAGTACTTGTAGACACTAATAATGGCATGAATTTACATATATAAGAGGGGGGAATTAGGGTATGAATTTTCGGCACCGGGGGGTCCACAGTGACTTTAGTTGTTACTTTGGTTGATATTCAAACTAGAGAAGCTCCACCTAATGTGAGAGCTTATATACTAAGTACAAATGATTCTACAATAATCTAGAATTTACTTTACTACTGATTTAGTAATGGTATTAGTCAGTAGGTTGGTGAACACACAGATCCCCCAAAGCCTAGAAATTTCTACCTTTTTCCTTTTCCCCAAGTTGAATTGCACTGCATTGCAGTGCAGGGCTGTGTGTTCCAAATGTGTTTCTGTCATGTGCAATTGCCCTACTTGGGTTTGCCATGGGTTTGCAATGTGAATGCACAACTAAATGATTGGAGCATGACACAGCGCTCCAATTGCTTCAGAGTGCTTGTACAAATGCTTCAGAGCATTCTGCACATGGAGAAGCTGGCTACCCTTCATTGTAGCTTTGATCAATGTAGCATGCTTGTGGGAACTGTCCAGATGCATGTTGCTGCTGACTTGAGCACTGATTCCAATGCCAATAGTATGGACAACAAAGGAGAGCCACCTGAGACAGGTATTCCTGATGTTGACTCTGAGAGTGAGGCTGGTGTGAAGACTGATGATGAAGACAATGCTGCAAATGGTTTGCAGGATGATGATTGTGATGTGCAACCAGCAGATGGGGATCGTTATTCAACATTGCAAGACAAGGTATCAGATGTCAAGCTTGCTGCTTGGATTTGTGCATACTCTCCTGTTCCCTTCAATTCTTCCCAATAACCAATGTATCTAGAGTGTGGATATCCACAGTATCTCGACAGCCTTGCTTTCTACATTAATCAGCCCCAGTTTCTAGCTGCCCTTGGTTGATTCCTATTTTTCATTGATAATCCTTTGGCAGGCCAGATACCAGACAGTTTCATGCAACAGAAGTTTGAGGGGAAGATTCAAGTCCATCACTCTGCAACTGCCATGTTCTATGCCCCAAGCAAGCTCTGTGTAGTGGGAGGGCTCCTCCATGAAAGGATTCACTCTGCACCCAGCTTTTGTGGTGGTCTCTGCCATGATATTAGGGTTGTTCACAGTAGCCATTTTTGGGCCATTTTCAGCTCATTTTTAGCTTCATTTTTGGATCATTTTCAGGTGTTTGGCGGAAAAATGATCTGAATGATCTGAAAAATGAAATGAAAAATGACATGAAAAATGGCTACTGTGAACACTCTGAAATGCACACATATCAAAAATGACAACAAAATGCATTTTACATCATGTTCGGCAGACAGGCAGGTGCTCGGCATATTCAAACACCGCCTTAGAACTGCGATGTTGATGTGTCCACTGGTGAGCAAGATGCCCACACCAACAATACACACTGTTATGCTCCAGGAACTTACGGAACACCGCTGCACAATCCAGTGACAACACTTCCAGCAATTCATCGCCTCTGCACTGTCAGATGTCTCATCATCAGGGACATCAACTTCTGATTTGATGTCTGAAGTCTACGACCTTGCATCCCTGATCTCCATTGATACACCTGATATCAATGTTTCATCCGACATATCCATGCATTCTGACAATCCATTTTCTACATCTGGTTCTGACAGTGACACTGATAGCATGTTTTCAATATCTGATTTCAAGGTGGAATATTATCACAACTGGAAGCAACGCTATGATGAGCTGTGGAATGAAATTGTGACAACTCGTGTTCTCCACCCTGCACCACCTATACCGAAGTCCTGCCAGCTCCATCTTCTCAATCACTGGAGGATTCATAGCCCCAAACGCTTCCGCTGTAAACTTCGCGTCAAGCCACAGACTTTTGATGGTCTCATCAGCTGCATCATAGACCACTCAGTATTTTACAACAACTCTAACAATTGCCAGCTAGCAGTACATATCCAGCTATGTATCTTTCTCTTTCATGCTGGGCACCATGGAAATGCTTCATCTCTGGAGGATACTGCACAGTGGGCAGGAATTTCTGTTGGTGGGGTTGAGAAATGTACAGACCATGTTGTGGTTGTCCTTCTTTCATATCATGATGAAGTGATTCACCTCCCTGATGCTGCGGAAAAGGAAAAGTCAAAAGCATATGTTGGTGAAACTGTGTGCTCTGAATGGCATGGTGATTTTTTGTTGGCTGATGGGTCAAAATTTCCGTTCTACAAATGTCCAGGGTTGCACAGTGATGCATGGTTTGACAAGGATGGAATATACTCAATAGACTGTCAGGTACATTTTACTTACTGTCCCGGTAATTCAGATCCTCACAATGACACCTATAGTTTGTTACTACGCCTCATGACTTGATGATTGTGGACTACTCTGTTGGACATACTGGTAGTGTACATGATTCGTGGGCATTCCGGAGCACATGCACCTGCAAGGAACACAAGCACATCTTTGGGCTGGATGAATGGATGTGGGCAGACTTGGCCTATCCATCCGAAATGTGGTCTGTATCGCTGTTCAAAAAGCCAGCTAAGTGTGAGCTTAGTCCAGATCAGAAGACCTTCAACTATCATCTTTCGAAGATCTGCATTCATGTCGAGCATGCCATTAGACTGCTCAAAGGCAGATTTCAGTCATTGTTTGAGCTCCAAATCCAAATCTACACACACGAGAACCATCTTTGGGCTGTCATGTGGATTTGATGCTGTATCATCCTCCATAATCTTGTATTGTAAATTGAAGCTGGGAAAGATGATAGGGAGTGGCGAGAGGAGCTCTACAATCTTTGGGATCAACGGGAGGGAGCCGAACACAGACACTGGCAGGAGGAAGCTGAGACAGAAAGTGAGAATGATTTGGATGAGCTCGAACTTGCTCGTCGTCATCTCATGACTGCTGGCCAGAAATTTTGACGTGGGCTCATGAAAAAGTTATTTGATAGTGAAACCAGCAGAGCTGTACATTACATGTAATGCATTATGATTCTTAGACTACATAATGACATTATGAATAATATGTTGACGAAATATGAGCGAGTACCAGTAAGAAATGTCCAAAAGAGTCACAGCCGCTGTGCAGTTAGCCATTGAAGGGTGGAAGAAATAATCCCTTCCCAGGGTTTGCTACGCTACCACCTGTCATCCCTTCAAGCATGTTGGAATCTCCAAACTGGTGAGCAGCACCAAACTGTTGTGCACCGAACTGCCCTGCACCCACGGCAGCAGCTCCCTGATACTGCAGGCAGAGGTGAAACATTTGCAGATCATGAGCCTCCTGTTCGTGCTCTCGTTGGTGCTGGGCCACAAGTCAGCGATCTTCAGCCTGTAGCCATTTTTTGGTTGCCTCTAGATCCATGCACGTCTTCTTGATATCCAATTCAACCATCCGTTGTGCATACTCCACCATCTTCTGAGCATGTTTCTCACCTGCAAGGGCAGCAAGACTTTGAGCCTTGGCTTTGTTTTCATCAGCGAATGCCTCCTGACGAGAACATTTTCCCTGTGATTTCTGTGACATGGCGGATGCATGAGTGGAAGGGGTAGAGGCCTTAGAATGAGGAGCCGAAATTGAAGATGACCTGGAGGTGGGCACGGAGCCTACTAAGTTCCTACTTTCTTGGAGCACAAGAGGTGGTGGACATTGGCTAACAGGATTAGGGGTGTTGATTGGGCTCAGAGGGGGTAAACTAGCAGCATTAGCAGTAGGAGTTTCTGGCTGTCAATATAGTTATTATAATATGGGCAAGGAATAGGATTAGCTAACACACCTCGTCAAGCAGTATAGTGTTATCCTCCTCCTCCTCATCATTGATAGCACCACCCTGGGCATCATCAGCGCCAAAAGCTTCATCTTCTTCATCATCATTCTCATTATCCTGCCCCCTACCCTGGATCAGAGCGAGCGCATCAGCAGCAAGATCTTGCCCAGGCTCCAATGAAGCAGTGTATGGGTTGAAGTTGGGGAGCGTTCACCAAAAGCCATGAAGACACTTCCAAAATGGAAACTCCTGTTCTAGTTGTTCTATAAAAAGGTTTTTAGCATGGGCGACGGTAAAAAGAAGGTGTACTAACTGATAAGATTCCACAAATTACTGCCCCCCTCGACATCCTTGAATTGCAGACCAGCACCTGTTTGCCCCAGCTTCTCGTTGAATATATGATACTCCTTCCACAACCTAGTGGACACTGATGAGCATGAACTGAAATATAACAAATGAAAACCCACCGTCCAAGATAGTTATCAACAGACTTTCTATAGTTGACAGGATTTGCAGTAAAGTCTTCATGGACCTCGTTGTTGGCATCAACAGAGAAGACAAACATAGTGATCAACTTGTGAAATTTGGATTTGGTTCCTTTTGCAATGTGCTTTCTTCATCCCTCATCCTTGGCGTCCTTTGTAGAATCAGAAAAATGTTTTTGTCAATCCACAGGGTTCTCCCCCAACCAGTCGAGAAGATGCTCAGTTCTAGATGTCATCCAAGAGGTGCAGCGGACCTTGGCTGGCAGTGTGATGGCATTCTCTTCATCGGAGGAGTCAATGTGAGCAGATTCTAAAACCTTTGATGAAGGCTTTCGGGTTTGTTTTGGGGGTTTGTTCTTCAGCTTGGGTCCCATCGTTGAACATTGATGTTGACGCTGATGTTGATGTATTGAGTGCTGCAGTGAGAATTTAGTGGAGCTGGAAAAACGGTTCTGAAATGGGAAACAAAAATGAGTGAAAAATGGTCATTTTTGCAAAAGCATTGGCATGGTTCAATTTTTGAAAAATGATCATTTTTGACTCATTCTTGATCTCATTCTCAAGTTCATTTTTGAAAAATGGAAAGAAAATGAAAATTGAAAATGAAGCAAAAATGGCTGAAAAATGGGTACTGTGAACAACCCTATTATGTCTATGAACTTATAACTAGTTGAATTGCTATGGCCAACTGCTCCATAGATTTTAGAGTACATAGTTTTGGGGTTTCTCAGTTTCCAAATTTTGAGAAATTTATAAAATAGCAAGAACTACTAAAAACCATCAAAAACTGGAAATTAATTTGACAGTTTGCTGATGGAGGCTGATAGCTGAAAAACTGGGGCAGCAGGAAGTTGGTTTGTTTGAGTAATGTAAATGGTAACACTGGCATGATGTCATTTCATAAACACATGGCTATATTATATGTTGCAATTCTGTCAGTCAAAGCATGATCCATCCTTACCATATGATATATGTTAGATTATGTTTGACACAGCATCAACTTGAACTGCTGACCCATTCCTGTTTCATATGAGCTCTAGGATGAATAATATCTAAAGGACAGGGCAGTATAATGTCATTTTGTTTTGCTGAACAATTGTATATTATGATTTTTCAATCTCATGTATCACAATCCAGCCATTCAAAGCACCAGATCTTACAAGCCTGAGCAGTCTATCAATTGCTGTCAGGTCTAGGCTATAGCACGGGTTGAGCAACCCGTAGGGGTTATGGGTACGGGTAGTGACGGGTACGGGTACGGGTCATCATCAAGGGACCCGTGACCCGCATGAACCCGTGCATCGAGAGATCAGTCATATCATATCATATCACTACAAGACCCAACTCCGCGAACTTGACAAACTGTACAGTAGCGGAGTTCCAAGTATAATCACAAACATGACGAAAAAAGAAATTGAGAACCGGCATCATGCCTGCTTCATGCAAATCTGATGGATCCACGAAGCGCTCAACAAAAGTCATGGCAACCCTAAAGTGGAAAGCGTCAAATGTCGTCAAGGTCCTATTGCCAAAAAAGAAGAGAAAAGGACCAACTGGGGATACCATATCATTATCTGACACCAGCAGTAACAAGAGCGATGAATCATCAATCATTGATGGCAGCACTGGTCATACAGATGTGGAAGAAGGGGCAGATGTCGAGCTCGGTATGTCGCCATTCAATTCCTGCAACAAAAAAGAGCTCACCATCATGTTCAGAACGTTTGAAAGAGGACTGGAATGCACCAATTTACTCCTTCTTCCACCCAGTACCAACCATTGATTATGACAAGGGGCGTCGCTTCCACGAGTTTGCCTGTGCCGCCAAAGGCTGCCAGAAGAGGATACGTCGTTATTTGGACAAGGCAGATGCAAAATCAACCAGCAACTTATGAAAGCATGCGAAGCAATGTTGGGGGATAGAAACAGTCGAAACTGCTGACAAAATGAAGAACACTTCCGAGGCTCGTCAGTCAGGAATAACGTCAGGACACCCGAATGGATCAATCACAGCACTGTTCGAAAGGGTCGGGAAAGGTAAGGTCACCTTCTCGCACCGGCAACACACAAAGACGGAGACAAAGTTTGTTCACCCATCATGACATGGAGTTAGATCCCTCACTGACTTGGTTGTCCTAGAGCTGAAATTGTCCGCTGGGTTTCTGAAAGTGCTCGACCCTTCAAGATTGTAAACAATCGTGGTTTTCAAGCTTTGATGAAAACAGGACGGCCAGAATATTACATACCTTCGCCTTCGACAGTATCCCGTGATGTTTGAATGGTTTTGCACACACTTGCACAAGTATGGGCACACCATAATTCGAAGTTGCCATTCATTGATGGGCCCATTCTGTAGTCTCACTCAGGACTTAACTTGGCAACGGCATTCGCAAAGATCCTACAGGAATTCGGAATAGCAGACAAAGTAAGCATCAAAACAACTCATGATGAAGCAACACCTCACCTCCGACAGATTCTGAGCATTACGTGCGACAATGCATCATGTAATAACGTCATGATAACTGAGCTGGCAAAGATTCTTCCCTCCTTCTCCAAGGTTGGCCACACACGGTGCTTCCTGCACATTGTCAATCTCGTAGCAAAATCTATCATCAAGCAGTTCGATGTGCAGAAAAAGCGAGAAGATCAACACCATGACGACGCAGAACAAGAATTGCGGGGTGAGGATGCTGAGCAAGAATTGTAGGACCTGGCAGGTGATGTCGACCTCGAAGAACAACAATCTATCGAAGCTATGGCACAACATGAGATCAACGGTGAGGCAGGCAACACAGACACAGAAACGGAGACAGATGACGACGTAGAGGGGTGGATCGACGAGATGATGTTGCTTTCCCCAGCCGAGCGTGAGCAAGTCGAGGGAGATATTTGTCCAGTCAAACTCGTTCTGGTGAAGGTAAGACACCAATAGTGCATGGGGAGACTGTTACTTACATGCATTGGACGCTTCGGAAAATTTCTTTCAAAGTTGTCAACTCATCAACAATTGTCTTGCCTGCTTGGCGAAAACTGCTCAAGGAACTGAAGGCATTGGATAGGATCATGCCTCGCGATGTGACAACACGCTGGAACTCAACCTATGATATGTTGAAGTTCGCACTCGAGTACCGCAAGGCGATCGACATCTTGACAGCAGACAGGCAGAACGAGCTACAAAACTATGAGTTGAGTGAGCGGGAATGGACAATTGCAGCGCAGTTGAGTGATGTCCTCAAGGTAAGCAATATAAGCGATCCGTGGATCGCTGACTCATCATTAACGTGACGTCTGCACAGGTCTTGAAAGATGCGACGTTGTTCTTCTCTCGTTCAACGCCCAACCTTGCTACCGTTATTCCGGCTATGGACTTCATCAATGACAAGCTTACTGCACACGCACATGATCGGAGTCTCTCCCCAGCCATCAAAGCCTCTCTGGAACTTGGGAAGAAGACTCTGAACCGATACTATGCACTCACAGATTCGTCAGAGGTGTACCATGTCGCTATGGGTATGTAACTCAAGTTTCCTCTGACGAACCTTTCATAACTCCATCCGAAATTAGTTCTGCACCCTCGTCATAAGCTCTTGTACTTTAGAACAGCTGGCTGGGAAGAGGAATGGATTGAAACAGCAAAAGAAATGGTACGAGACGTGTTTGAGCGATCATACAAACAGGAAGAGGCTCATGAGGAAGAAGGACCCACCCTGGCAACGTCAAACACGGCATCAAAGGTGCGGGCTCATAGTTCTCCCAAGAACGAAGCTAACGTCTTTGGGCGGGCATCATCAAAGCTGAAGAACATGTTCGACGACCTTCCGTCACTCAGCGCCCCCACGCAGAAGGAATTGCGTGACGAGCTTGACCGGTACCTCAGCACCGACCTGGAAATGGTGGAGGAAGTCTTGATGTGGTGGCATGAGCACCGGGGGACGTACCCTCACCTCTCGCGTATGGCACTGGATTACTTGACGATTCCCGGTAGGCCATTGTTTTCTTTTGATACGTGATTGTCAACTCAACTATCTATTTCAGCTACATCTGTCGACGTTGAGCGTATCTTCAGTCATGGTCGCCTCGTGTTATGGGACCTGACTCAGGTCCCAGGAAGAATGTCATTTGAAGGAAAGTGTAGTATAAAGTCATTTCATTAAAATGAATAAATACATGTTATGGAACAGCAATTTCATAGGTCACAATTCTGTTAGTCTGAGCATCAGTCCCTGACCCTTTCCTGCAAGGATCTGAGTATCATATCAGTAAGTGACAAGCTCTACAAGGATTCATTTAAATGAAATGTTAGTATAAAACTATTTAATTCACTCCAACCATTCTACATGATAAAATAATCATGCCATATGCCACAACTCTGCAGTCAAAGTGTTAGTACATGACCTCTCCTTGTCATTATTTGATTGTCTGATAAGGCCAGATAAAGTCTTATCTACTGATGGCGGAGTGTTAATCATTGATCTAATCTGTCTAGTCATACTGCCGAGTTCCTGATGTAATAATGTTTATACAGTTGGTAGTGTTAAAACTCGATTGTCATTGATGCAAAGACTACTTGAACAAAAAGATACTGGTAAATGTGTGTGGAGCAGTGAGTATATATCTAAACTACAAATGCATGAGAGGTCATAAATCCCTGTTTGGGGCAAAAAAAAGATACTAATCGAATGTCGAAACTAATACGCGTATGATAGATTCCGTAATGAAGGACGGAGATGAGGAAAAGAAAACCATGCATGAAGAAAAAGAAAAAAAAAAGAACGTTAACAACGAGAGAATTTACTCGCCAATCCACTCCCCACCACTAGCCAACGTAGCGAACAAACCCTTTCGAGCCATCAACTCCTGATACGTCCCCTGCTCCCTCACCACCCCCTCACTAACCAGCACAACCCGATCACACATCATCATAACCGGCACCTTGTGCGTCACCATCAACGTCGTCCGCCCAACCTTGGCCCTCCGCACAGTATCCAAGACAGCAGCCTGATTAGCCGGATCCAACGCACTCGTGCATTCATCCAAGATAAGCACCTTGGCCGGCCTAGCAAGCGCACGCGCAATCTGCAGCCTCTGTGCCTGCCCACCTGATACGAGGGATGCGTTCTCCCCAAGCATAGTGTCGTATCCCTGCGGAAGCGACATCACAAAATTGTGCACGTTCGCAGCTTTTGCAGCTTTCCTGATATCGACCTCGGATACGCTCTGATTGCCGTAACGGATGTTCTCGGCGATGGTGGTGTCGAATAGGTTTGGGTTCTGGCTGACGACTGATATGTGGCGGCGGAGATGGGTGATGTCCATGGATGCAATGTCGTTGGAGCCGATCGAGATGGACCCTGCATCGGGTTGGTATAGCCGTTGAAGGAGAGCAGCAATGGTGGATTTGCCTGCCCCAGAAGGACCGACGATGGCGACACATTCGCCCTCTGCAATTTCGAGGTTCACGTCCTTGAGCACAGGCGCCTCGGCACGCTCGGGGTAGGCGAACCCGACTTTGGTAAAAGTGATGGAACCTGATAGTTCGGGGCGAAGAATCCCCCTAGTCTCCTCTGTATTCGTTTCGAGCTTCAGTAACCGATTAAAGTCGCTCGTCGCCTGGACGGCTTTCGCAATGCGTTGAGCTTTGGAACAAGGGTATCAATCAGTTTCATGCAAGGGGGGGGGGGGAAGGAAAAACGCACTAAATGCCATGAGCTGAGACCCGATAGTAACCGTAAACACAAAACCTCAATCATCTGGAGGTACGTATAGGTGCCGCGCGCGATAAAGATGGCGCCGACATAGAAAAGCAGCGCTTCAGCAACGTAGATGAGGCCACTGGCCACACCAAACGTGCAACCTTCTACAAACGCGCCCCGCACGCCAGTAGAAAGTGCCCTGTCTGCAGCTTGCTCGAATTGATGTTCAAACACCTCTTCGTAAGCCATCGCACGAATACCACGAATATTCACAATGGCCTAGAACGATTCCACGTCAGTTCCAACAGCTCAAAAAGTGAAAAAGAAAAACGCACATCATAATATCCCTTTGCAACTTCCTCCCTCGCTCTCTTATTTCTCACCTCACATCGCGCCACCAACGCCGCCTGCAGCGCCATGACACCCGCAAAAACCGGAGCCACCGCCATACCGACCAAAGTCAACTGCCACCCCCTCACCATAGCCCACAACAACCCCACACCCACCATCGCCAGCACCACACACGCCTGTCCCATAACAACCGCCACCAGATTCCGTGCATCGTCCCCATCCTTCACCAACGTCTGCACGATCCTAACACCCGCATTCTCCCCCTTGTCAAACCACTTCTTATCCTGCGCGAGGACGTTCCCGAATGCTAGCTTGCGAATACGGAGGACCCAGATATTGCCGGCGGTTTCCATGAGGAAGTACTTGAGACCCAATAAAAGCCCGTCAAGGGCGGCGACGCTGAGGACAATACCACCAAAGAAGTTGATCGTCGTTACGTCCCGTGCACCGGTGGACACTTCGAAGAGGAGTCGGGAGAGGAGATATGAAAAAACAGGCGTCATTGCGCCGCTGGCGAGGCAGGTGAACAAACCGAGATAAAGCAATGGCTTGTACGGGATCGTTGGGTATATCTCGCGCACGATCCGCCAGAACGAAGGGCTCCGCAAGTCATCATCTTGATCGAGCGCCTTGTGGTTGGAATCGACCTTGACAGTGGTGAGCGGTGGGATCTTGACGTCGTCCCACCGTTTCCTAACCCTCTTGTCCCGTGAACCAATCGCATGCGACCCACTCCTCTCCACCGCTCTCTTCTCCCTCTCAAAGCTCTCCTCCTCCTCGTCTCGCTCGCACAACGAAACCTTGGATACGCTCCAGTTCGAGTACGTCGGTGATGTAGGTGTGAACTGAAGACTGAACCTTCGACTTGCAACCGTATGTGCCGAGTGAGGGAGCTTGACTGTCGAAGCATCTGGGGAGTACGGAAGGACTTGGATACTTGATGGCCGCCTATACCTTTCTTCGCGGATGGACCCAGTGAAAGCTTCGGTAGGCACGAACCGACTAACGCGCTTCGCATCTCTCGCCGCTACCATCGCCGATGCAGGCTTAGCCGCAGTCAAATCCGCCACGACGTCAAACATCCAATTGCCCAACGTCAAGGGACGGAGAGCGGGGCGCGCAAGAGATTGGTGCTTCATGTTGAAAATAGGTTCGGGGTGTACTTCTTCGACATCCTCGTCGTCAGAATCAAGGAGCGCATGAACCTTTTCTTCGTCGATTGGAGGGTCAACAGGCAGTGGGCTCTTCTCCGGGAGGAAACCCCCAGTCTGCTTCTGCGCCTCTACCATCTCTCGGAACGCCCCGACCCCATCTCCTTCGTACTCTGGCTGGAATGCAGGCTCAGCCTCGAGATCGTATCGGAAACCTTGTTCGACGACCATCCCGCCTTTGAGGACGTATACGAAATCTCGGGGCTCGATCTGTGAGAGATCGTGTGCGATGACGATCGTGGTTCTGTTCTTGCGCCAGCGCTTGAGTGCCTCGAATACTAGAATACGAGAGGTGGGATCTAAAGCCGAAGTCGCTTCATCTATTGAAAACATCGGTCAGAAAAAAATAACAAGTGGGCAAGATATGATTATACCAAGTACGAGGACTGTAGGAATCCTCAACCTAGCCCTTGCGATCGCCAGTCGTTGCTTCTGACCACCACTGAGTGCCAGACCACCCGTACCCGCTCCACCCAAAATGGTATCATAACCCTCCGGTAAATCTCTCACAAACTCGTGAAACAAGGCAGCACGACAAGCTTCCTCGACCATTCGCTCCGTTGCACCCTGCACGCCCAAAGCGCCGTTCTCGGTGATACTCTTTCCCTCCAAAACGACATCCCCGATGCCCACATACATTCCTCTAACCCACGCCTGGTCGAAGTATTGAAGATCAGTGTCGTCGAGTAAAACAGTCCCTGATTGGGCTTGGTAAGAGTTGAGCGATCGCACTCTTTCCAGAACCTGAAGAGCCGACGATGGAGGTAAGTTCACGGGCGAGAAGGTATAGGGATAATTCGGATAGAACGAGCCAGGTTGGGTAGGCGGGTGAGATGTTTGAGAGGGAGAGTTCGCCGGTGCAGGTTCGTGGAGGGATGATCTTGCGGATTGGGAGGGGAATGGAACGTTTGTGGGAGATGACGGAGGGAGAAGAGGGATGGTATGGGGGGAGTGGTGCGGAGTGGTCGTCGACGAGGGTGAGGGCCCAGGAGCGAGTGAAAGCGAGAAGGAGGCAGGTGATGCAGGTCGTAAGATACTGCAGCAGCATGCCGGCGGCAAGTCGTCCGTTTCTCTGTGGTGAAAGATGAGAAAGAGTTGAGATAAGAGACGGGCACTAACCTGGTGAATTTGGCCATGAGCCCACCAGCGCCAAGAGGGCCATGTTCGCCGTCAGCAGACTGGACTTGCCATAGGAAATTCGATTCCTTCTTCCTCCATCCTTGTGGATGGCATTGTTGAGTGTGACCTGCTGTTGAACCTCATTGAGACCCGGGAGAATAGATCGCCTGTCAGGCCCACAACCCGTAGTCGGATCACATGATTGTTGATTTTGGATAGTAATGGACTCTTTGCACGGTCGAGTACATACAGTATTGGTGGACGTTTTTTGGACTCTCCGTATCTACTTGGTCTATCGAGGCTTACTTTTTAGTATGTCCTTAGCTACGTATGTAGCGTAGGTAGATATCAATATAGTAACATAGTAAAATAGATGTGCGGGGATACACACAAGACTTGCTTGTCATTTGCCCGCCAGCTTGTGGCACGAGCGATGGGAGATGATCATGTGGGCCAGGATGCTTACATGTACAGCCAACTTCGAGTTTTTGAAATTTGATCGCCATCGGAAAGTTTGTCAACGCCAAATTATCCAATGCTCTTGCGATTGATCTCATTGTCAGAGGATGTACTCCGTATCTGAACCTACACGCGCCATGGCCACTCGTCTACTTAAAGTTGTTTCGCTCAGGAGTCAAGTCCAACGTACTTTGTTAATCGTCGATTGCCGTACTTTCAGAACACAAGTACTTGGGTATGTTTTCAAAAGAAGCCCACTCCTCATGAACTCGAGCGTGCATCGCAAAAACGATCGCAAGAGAAATTCCACTCCTCTGCCCCCAAGAACGACGAAAAACCCTCGATTCATGAATGGATCGTTATAAGAGTCTTTAAAAGTAAATCGAAGCCTCTTCCTCTGCATTCAAATTGGGCGGACGAACACCTACTTGTCCTCATGCTCTGATGTCCAATTTCACAACTGATCCTGATTCTGCGCAAGCTAACAGGCCTATTGCTACCGTTCTAGGTCCCATTGCCGGTATGGGCTCTGGTGATGCACAGCCTTCTGCTTCTAACCAGGACGACGAGGGGGGCAAGAAAAAGAAGGGTGCAAAGAGGAGGAAGGTCAACCATGCTTGCCTGTACTGCAGGAGTCGTCATATGAGACGTGACGAAGGGAGACCATGCCAGCGTTGGGGCCACTTCACATATTTTACCTGAGGCTGACATCGGTGTAAAGCATCAAGCGCGAAATCAGCCATCTATGTCACGATGAGCGCAGGACAAAGTCTACGGATACCCAACATACGGATATGGGGACTATGGAGCTGCCCCAGAACTTTGCGCCAGGTGCGTCCTGTCATTCGACATTTTATCTGGACTGCCACTCACACACACACCGCACACAGTAACCGTTTATCAGGGTCCTCCCCCAAATCAACAGCCCCAACAAACGGCATGGCCTATGAACGTCATCTAGAACCAATTTCTCTATCAACCAGAGACCCTGGGTAATGAATTCTCAGTCCTAACGTGCGTCTTCCTTTACAAGTTCGTTTGCCGAACCTCTCATACGTATTTTCACAGTGATTTTCTTGAAACTCTGGATGAAGGGTCTTTCTTTACGCCACCCTCCAGCAATCTTACTCCATCTCTGCTCTCTCCCACTACCTCCTACGTTACTTCTGCCATCAGCGCTATGGAACCAAACTTCGCCTCAGATTCAAACACCATGAACACTGGGGGTCAGCAGCAGCAGCTAAAGCAACAGGATGATACGTCAACCGCCATTCTGCCCGCCGCCACGAAAGCAGAAATGTTCCTTCTTACAGCCGTGGACCAGAAGTCAGGTTCGCGTAACGAGCGGCTCAATAGAGTCATCCGTAGTAAGTATGAGGCCGGGCTTTTGAAACCGTATAACTACGTCAAAGGTTATGCTCGGTTGTCTCGATGGATGGACAGAAAAGTACGCATATGATGCTGATCTTTCACAGTAGTATTGAAGAGTACGAAGTGTCTCACAAGAGTCGAAACAGCAGATTTTGCAGCCGCTTTCGGTGCTGAGGCCCAAGTTCAGGGTGAGAGTCTCATTGCACATCTTTTCGTAGTTGGCTGAACTATGAAATCTTGCTGCGTGCAGGCAGTTGCGCAATCGCTTCGCGATCTCGTATGTATTCAATACACTGATCCCATGTGTAACCTTTATTAACCTGCATTCGAAATAGGACCTTGTTTTCATCGAAGAAGCCTTTCAGCGGCCACTACTGGGTTACGACCGCGTTTTCTCCGCGATGGGTGTACCCGCCTGTGTGTGGCGGCGGACAGGGGAGATATACAAGGGTAACCGAGAGTTTTCGGAACTTGTAGGGGTAGACGGTTATATGATGCGCGATGCATGTCTTATTGTTACGTTTCGTAATATTACTTGGGCTGATTGATATACATTCTACAGGGCAGGCTATGTATATACGAGCTCATGGCCGAAGAGTCCGCGGTCAACTACTGGGAAGTATGTTATATGTTTTCTTTTGATCTTGTACCCCGCCCAACCCGATTCAGAAATACGGACACGTCGCTTTCGATTCCTCCCAGAAAGCAGTTCTCACCTCGTGTGTGCGGTGTAAATCACTTTTAAACTCTGACTCGAGCAGCCCAAAATTCATTAATGGCGAAACGAGTCGATGATCCTCCAAATGAAAAAGGATTTATCAACTGTTGTTTTTCGTTCACGATCCGGAGGGATAAGTGGGGGATCCCAACCATGATAGTGGGGAATTTGATTAAATGCTAGTGGTATTCGTCTCGTTGTTGTCTGTCCCAGGATCGATGATAATATTCATGTATAGTATAACCTAGTGTAGAAATCCTTCAAAGATCATATACAGTTTGTATTTCCAACAACCTGCTTCTGCCACTGGTCACGAACCTGCCTCAGATGGGATTTATCGGAATGTAGGAGCGTGAAATCTGGAACCAAGATGCCTGAACATGGATCGACGTCTCCGAGCATTCTATGCATCCCACCTGATGTTGTCGCATAAAAAAGAGGGATCAATCTTCGTTACTAATGTTTGATCAACAAAGTTGCTTTTGAAGGATCAAATACGCAAGGGGTCGTCAGCGTGAGCATTTTCCAGATTGCTGCGCTTTTCGTGATGAGTATGGAGAGTGGAATTGACAAGATTGTGATTTGAGACTTCCCGTATTAGTGCGACATGCATGAAAGCAGTGCCTAGCAGTAACGGAATATGATCCCCTTTCCAGCCTCTCATCCCAACCCGAATGATGATTGACGGGAGGTGTTTGAAATGCAGGAGCTCCGATGCAAGGATCATGGCTGGGCAGTCATCCTTGTGGTAAAATTCAAATTGCCTGAACGGCGTAAGTGGTGGATTCCCAAAAGTTGGCCATGCATTTACTTCAACCCAGTGGCTGTGCCCCCTTGTACAAACTATCCACCAACCTCAGGCTGACGACAGCATGCCACGAGGTGACTACTAGTGAAAGCAGCTTTCACAAAATCGATCTGGGTATTGAACATGTGTTGAATGAACAACCATGCCCGATGCGACACAGGTGGCTGGTGTTTGGGCCAAGCTAACAACAAGTCGAAATGAATCAGCGCTGATAACGTCGATGAGTTGTGACATGCGTCACCGGCCAACCTTTGTCCTGTCATGATACAACGCAACTGTCTCCAGAGTGTTCAACGCGACGTTACCCTAACATAGTTGGAAGCACAACTTGCAAAAATAAACAAATAGATGTCTCGTGCGCACCTCCAGGTAATTATATTGATCAGCATTCAAGTGGCCTTGTTATAAGTGAACAGCTTTGGGGAAGGCACTGGAGATATTGTCAAGAAACAAGGAACCAAGGAACAGCATGATAAAAGTTGAAATACATACATCCGGGTATAACGCTTGTCGGCCTGCAACAGCTCTCATTGGTTAGACCTCATCTGATCCCACGGCTGCCAACGGATCAAGGAGCTGCATGGACTCCTTCATTCCCTCGCCATATATCCGGACTACATGTCATTGAGAAAACCATGTCTTCGAAGAGGTCCGGGCCCGTACCTGAAATACAAGTGATGCCAGCTTTTTCACCTTTGTGGCGGTTAGCTGCATCTTCTGTCATCAAGATGACCGTTGGCAGTTTCTTGGCAGCCTAACCACGTACGGGTGTATGACTGAGTGCAATATGGGTGTTGTACTATGAGGTTGCTTTTCGAATGCCTGCAGTCAAGGATTAGAATGTTTAATAAAAGATAAATTTGGACGAATTTCCGTCATTGCGATCATTGGATATTTCGCCTTCTTCCGTTGTCACTGCTGTGTCTCTGTGCAGGTAGATATGATTTTTGGAAGATAGACTGCAAACGATCGATATTCGTTGTAAAATACCGATATTCGTTTGTCGTCCATTCTGATCAGGGCTTTCGGGCGATTGTACAGAGGCAGCGAACGATGTCGCACTTCTCCAATGTAAAAATTGCGGCATGAGATTCTAGCATAACAAAAGTGAACAACATACCTAAGAACCGTATCAGGCAGAAGTGGATCTACTGATGACCCACTAATGACCCACTACAATTTCGGATGCCGCATCCCACTTATGAGTCACGTCGTGTTTGATGAGCCGTGGCATCACCGCACCCAGGTTGAACGTTGGTCGATGACTTGCGAGCACCAGATAAATGTCAACTCTGACTAGGGCTAAAATATGTGACTGGGGTAGTACATGAATGGGCAAAAGCTGGGTCAAGGTCCGATTACGGATGTACTTAGTCTTCGGTTTAATCCTTCATGTCACTAGTCCTTGGGTTCAACGGCTGCGAACGACTCAGTCTCCTCTCGGTCGATTGCATTGAGCTGGTTGTCTTTTTCTTTTTCATCATTACCATCATGCACCACCTCCACGTCCGTCGCCGCAGTCTTCATCACTTGTCTATCCCCCGCCCTCATCGTCCTTCTTTTGCTTAATAGTTGCAGTCTTGGTGGGAACTACAGTGGCCGTAGGTTTTGGCGTACGTCCCCTGCCCCAAAATGGTGGTGCCTGCGGCTCTTGTGTGTTTCATTCTCGCTCACAGGTGCTGCAACCTTCCGCGCGCCACGGTTTGTCGGCGCACGGAGTGGCGTGATAGAGTGATGAGATGGATCTAGTTACCCACATGCACTTCGTCCGTAAAACCGGGTCGAAGCAGTGAGAACAACTCCTGCTGAGCTGCTCGTTTTCTGTCTCCTCCTTGTCGCCCTGTTCTGCGCTAGCACGTTTTCCATCCTGTTTCGCAACCGCAACCGTATCCTCAGTAGAGTCCTCCTCTACATCCGCCATTCCTGACTCCACCGGCTTAAGATTGGCACTATGGCTGAAGCTCAACCTCGGCAAGTTCGGTCCAGCACGAGCGGAGGTAACCATCCTTCCGGGACCCGCACCCGCACCTCTGCTGCTCCTCGCAGGGTTTACAAAGACCATGCTCCTCCTGCGCTTATCCCCTCCACAGTTCCCTGCATCCTCTCCAAGGTGCTCTTCGTATCGAGGCGTTCGTCCTCATCTGTATCCCTATCATTCGCCTTGGAGCCTGAGGAAGGCTCGCATGGAGATGTAGAAGACGACGAAGCTGATTGTTGATCCCATGCCCGGTTCCGGTGCCTTCATAGGTGTTGATGACGAGCCAATACCAGGTATACCGCCGGGGAGAACTTGTACTTCACGAAGTGCACTCCGCCTGCGTTCCTGGATTACCTGTGAGAAAGAATTGTTAGCACTTTGATCTTCATAGCAACTCAATACTGACCTTCCGCTCCTCCTCTCTGATAACCCGCCTACATGCAGTCGAGTCCAAACCCCGAACACCAGGTGCGAGAAGAGTTGTCACCTGGTTTAGAAGTCTCGTCCTTGTTCGTAGGTATGTTGCTGGGGAATGGAACGACAATGTCCATTACACGGCAGGTCTATTCAGCCTCGACGCCACCGAGAGGGTATCAACAGGGTTGGGATTTCACGTCCATGTCTTGAGCTTGGGCGAAGATGTTCAAGCGCTGCGATTTGCCATGAAATTGAGGAATCATGGGGTTCTGCGAGTTGGAGTTTGGACGGTTGCATGTATGATATATCTCGCATGTGGGAAGAGGAGCAGGCATGTCTTTCGTGTCAGTTCTCCATCGTCTTCTTTGGGTCTGTCTTCCGTGATAACCTTGTCTTCAGAGTCGGAGGTAGCCTAGAAAGAAACAAGAGCTTCACCGCAGAGTATCGAGGGAAGATAATGCACATCCATCCTCGCCTTGTTCGTCGCTGATGTGCTCTTCTGGATGGTAGCAGGAGTGCTATACGCGTCCCGACAGGCAGAAGCGAAGAGGTTGGTTCTATGGAGGGTGGGCTGTTCTTCGCTTGAGATTTGAACGTATTATTGAGAGGACCTTTTTGAGTACGCATAAGTTTTTACGTAGGTCCTGGGACGGCCGCGCAGAGAATCTTGAGCGCTATAAATCATGGAAAGGCGGAGGGCGCGATGACCCGGGCCTGCATCTTGTAAATATGAGGTTCTAAGAGTTTAATTGGACCATACGACGTACGAGCAGGAGTCGCCCCCAACGCCACACCAAGTTCTTTAGGCGGATAAGTGAGGCTAAAGCGATTGTCGTACATGTCGGGCCCCGAGCATGGGATAGTAGTTCGGTTCACAGTATGCGATGAGAGCAATGCGCGTATACTTTATATCCATCAACGAAGATGTCACTCCTAGTAAACACTGCCAGAAAAGCCTGAAAGTAACAAAAGAAAAATCAACAGGCAGCACAACGGAAAAAAACAAGAAAGGCCCACCCATATGGTCTCCAAATCCTCCTACCCAACGGATTCCGTTGGAGGATGACTTGCACTGTTCAGTTCAGGTTGGGCCAGGTTCGAGAAAAGAGAAAAGCGACGTGGGGTGTGGGGCTACCAATAGCCTCGCCCTGCATGGGCGGGTGAGCCCAACGCCTGTATAGCGAGAACTAGGAAAGCTGATAGTCGGATTGGCAGAGCATACATTAGCGATGGGAACATCCATATCGCAGAAGCGCCCACTTATGTGACGGACCGGGGTAGTGTGACAGTGTCGTATCTAGTTCTTTGTTCTAAACGATCATGCCGAAACTCATACCTCCAAAGTTGTCTTCAGTGCTCAAGAAGCTGGGGGTGCGCAAGCCCCCAGGATCGCAGCCCTCTTCCTCGAGCCCCAGTCTGGTCCAGCAACAGCCTTCCAGCACCGCGACTCCGAAGCCTACCCCATCTCTTGCGAGAGACCCTCTCACAGACCCGATTGATGCAGCATCGCTCATCGCGGACAACCTTGTTACCTCAGTGGCAGCCCCAACTTCGATTGTCATTCCGTCTCGTTCGGAAACTATCCCTACAAGCCGTTCCACGGCGAAAGATACCGCCGTTAACGCGCTAAAGCTATTACTCAAGATCTCAAGCGATATTCCTGGGCCGGGCGTTAAACCTGCATTGTCGGGATTGTTGACAATCATTGAAAGGGTTCAAGTATGTTGGCGAAGCATCTGGTAGTTACGGACGCTGATCTAACGTGATAATCGTTCAGGAAACCGCAGACAATGTTCAGGGTTTCGGAAATTTAGCCACGCGAATGAAAAATCTCCAACCTATCTTCTCAAAGGTGAAAGAGATGGATATCAAAGGAGCTAGCAGGGACGTCGTTGACTTTGTCGGGAAGCTGGATGCGTGCGTGTCTTTCGATATTCGTTGATTGATCTTCCTGACATACTTCTCCGTTAGCGAAATCAAAAGCCTGACCGCCGAGATAGAGCAGGCGAGATCTAGTGGAACATTAGTTCGGTTTTTCAATAGCACCGATGACGCATCTTCACTGAAAAGCCATAACGACAATCTGGATCGACTTATCAGTGAGGCTAATGTGAGTCGATTGGTCGTTGATTGTACCGCCACTAACTATCCCTCGTCACAATAAAGCTCGTCGTCACTATTGATACCCGCCAGGAAGTCCGTGGTGTCCGGGAAGAGATCAAGGTTGGTGCCTCACCCTGACCATATACAATCAAAAATTGACATTATATGCAGTTACACCGAGACCATGATATTGTTGTTACCACAGGTTAATATTTTCTAATTCCTCAAAGTCCCATCATGACAATATGGGTGAAGCTAATAAACCCTCTTTTATCCAGCTGATGAACGAAAGAAAATATTTTCTTGGTTATCCATGTCTGCAATGGTACCCAACAACAACTATGATGGTGCACTTGAGAAATGCCTTGAGGAT
>QFEU01003279.1:0-13435 GCA_003316345.1 Tricholoma terreum
AGATTTGGTCAGATTTGGTCAGATCAAAATTACTCTAAATTAATTAGGTCCCCTAATTATTCGTTGTAATTTCTCAAGATTCTCGCAGATAACTCAGGATCTGTATCATTTCTGCATGGGTTCTCTCTAATTTCTCATCCAATGTTTTACTGGCTCTCGAGCTGCAAGCACAGAATAGAACACAACAATGATTGTATTAGAGCAAACGGACCAGTGTAAATAAAGGGATACAAAGTGGTAGGTAGGTTAGGTAGGTAGGTATATTGGAATAATATAAAGGTCTCATCACACGACAAATTAAGTAGTTCATTAATCGAGAAAGTGGGACAAAGGTCTGCTCCTAGAGGTGGGTGCCCCGTCGTTGTGTTGCGTTGTAGTCGTTGTAGTCGTTATGTTGTGTTGCATTCCACTGCGTCGCGTCGTTGCCTATCTTGTGAGTGTTAGCCGAGATGGGTTGTTGGTGATGCGTACCTCACCGCTGCTCGAGACTCACAGCAACCCTTGGGTTGGGGTGCTAGGGCGTTAAGTATTGTCCCACGTCGTAGGTAGCACCTGCATTCCACCTTGCGAGCAGTGGCTCGCAAGGCTAGAGGTGGGTGCTGGGACGTCCTCATCGTTCGTAGGCCCTGTCATTCCCGTTCCGTTTGTCGTCTTTTGGCTGTTGTTCACCATCTCCTGTGGTGTGATTCGGCGTCCGTAGCACCTGCTATCCACCCTGCGAGCAGTGGCCCGCAAGGCTGGGGGTGGGCGCTGTGTCATCATCGTCGTTTGGGGACCCTGTCGTTCTTTGTCGTTGTTGGCAGCTAGCACTGACGATCCACCCTGCGAGCAGTGGCTCGCAAGGCTGGGGGGCGCTGTCCTTGTCAGTCGGGAAGCAGCAGCGGGAGGTGATGGGATGGCCTGTTGTGCCTGTCGTCGGCTGCTTGTGGGTGGTGCCGGTGCAGCGGGTGCGGTTTCTGCTGCTCTTGTCTCGGTGGTCAGTGTGGCAGCGGCGCAGCAGCAATTCTCGTACTTTGCGGGTACCCCGCTACATGGGCCTCCCGGTGTCTCCTCACATCATCCTAGGCCCAAACGAGCCCCTCACATCCCATTTGGATGGGGAGGAGGGGACAGGAGAGCAGAGAGAGTCAACGTGGTAGATAACCTAGGAATGACTATGAAAAGATTGTAGGTATCTGAAAAAGAAGAAAAAGAATGAGAAAATACTCAATTGAGTGAGTTGGGGGGCCCCAGGCCCTGGGAGTCACGGAGGATGCATATGATTGATAGCGTGTGGCACACTTGCAGTCATGGGAGTTGGTTCGTTGGTGGTGTGGGGTGTTGCGATGGGGGCGTCTCAGACTGGGGTTTATGGAGAGCGGAGGGAGGGAGGTGGTGGTGTGCTGGCAGTGGTCGTCACGGTGAGAGGATAGCAAAAATTCGACTTAACTTGAACCATGTGAATGCTTACTAAGCCGGACACGTCCACCATGCCACCAGCCTGCCGCTCAGCCTCCTCCTCTGCCTCCTCCTCCTCCTCCTCCTCACCCAACCCACGGATGATATCCACCTCTGCAACAGTGCCGCATCAATGTGTATTCGACGTTAACCACTGTGGCTGTCTCTCTGGGCCTGGAACCCTTCGACTAATATGTGTAATTTCATTTCGCTCTATCACTCCTTTTTTTTGAGCTACTAACAAACTTTCTTTTAAGTTGCTGTAGATATAGCTCCAACAACTGAAACTGCTCACTGGCAGAAAAATGAAGCAGCCAACGAAGACACTGCCGACGAGGCAGGGGGCAAAGGCGGTACAGACAAATACGCAGATACGAGAACGAGGACAACCGACCACCACCCCACAGGACCCTATGCGCTACCGACCTCGCGCTTGCGTGATGCGCGAGATCGAGCCATGTGCCTATCCCCACTCGCAACGTGAGGCGGTAAGACTTTCTTCTTTCTCTTTTCTATCAGCCGTAATACTGCATCTCATTCACCTCCCCCCTCCCTCGAAATGTGAGGTTGAGGGGGAATTTCGTCAGTGTGCTATTAGACACTCCCCCTCTCAACACTAATTCTTTGCTCTCCGCCAACTTAGTAAATAGTAGACCTTGATATATTTATATTGCTTCTTATGCTACTGAGGTAATTATATCTACTTGTGACACCACCGAGCTAAGGAGAAAATATGATCTTATTGAACTTAGTGTGACAGTGCCCTCAGTAATTGCATTCTAAGTAAATCAAGTCAAAAAAGTGGATTATTGGTTTTCCTGATGAATATAATCTCTTTTCTGGAGAATTCCTCAGATTTGAAACAATTTCTCAAGAATAAGTGGCATTATTGGGGTTATTGAAAATCATTCTAAATAAGACTAAATTCATGTTTGGGGTTTTTCCTGATGTCAGAGCTCGCCTTCGTCTGCTTTAAATCCTGCGGGTAGCGGCCGTCAGGATAAAGTAGTACCGTAGAGGCAAATATTTCTCCCATCTCCGGGTACTAATTTCAGGCCACCATCTCCTTTCTAGTCGTCTATTCAGCAGTTTCTGTGACACATAGTCATTCCTCTGCCTCAAAAAACTCTATGTATTATAGAGTGTTACATTAACACGTTCAAGTTCTACCAAAATTATCCGCTTCACGTGCTCTCCATCGACTTGGAGTCCCTAGGCACATAGGTAAGCTACATTGTATCGAATGACACGACCTATCGAACACATACATTGTATCGAATGATACAGGTTCAATGGATGCTGTCGAACTCACTATATAAAGTCACTATATGTCCGTACATACTATATTAACCAATGACTACATTGTACACTGATTATTATACCTTACAATAGATGTGCATTAGGAATGTAATACAGACATTAACAACGTTTGAAACGCAATGGGCACAGACATGGGCACAGACACGGATGCGGCCACGGGAATGGCCACAGGAACAGGCCATGGCCATTGGGCATGGACATGGGAATGGGCAATATTAACCTATGCATACTATTGACACACATTGTATATCTGTTTCAATGTATGCCGTCAAACTAAACTAGCTATATATTTGTACATACTCTATTAATTAACCAATGACTACCTTGGTGGCCCATACAGGTAGACATGCATTAAGAACATAGTACAGACATTAGTAATGTTTGAAATGCAACTGCAGGGGAGGGGGACAGGGATGGGGACAGGGATGGGAATTAGGGATGGGGATGGGGACAGGAATCATGGATGGGGATGGGGACGGGAATGGGGAAGTTGCACTGACATCGGGGCTTGACAGGACCACAAAAACAATGATATTGCTACTTACACATAGGTAAGCTACACTGTACCAAATGATACAGTCTATTGAACACATACATTGTAGCGAGTGATGTGGGTTCAGTGGACACTGTTGAATGCACTGTATGTATGTACCTACTGTAGTAATCAATGAGTGCACTATTAGATAGCTTGCTGGATTGTAGATGATGTAGATTGATCAGGTAGAAGACATGATAACCCATGAATTGACATTGAACACAGGCATTGGCATTGGCAGCGGCAATGTGAGCGGCAATGGCATCCATCTGGAAATCGGCAGGGGTCCAGTATGACTAGACAGATTTGATCAATGATTGACACTCCACCATCAATAGATAAGATTTTATCTAGCCTTAAAACATCATCCAACACAGATGACAAAGGGTCAGCCACTGACACTTTTTCTGACAGAATTGCAGTGAATGACAGGGGTCCGGTATGACTAGACAGATTTGATCAACAATTAACACTCTGCAATCAATAGATAAGATTTGAGCAGGCCTTACAAGATGGTCAAATAAAGGTGAAGAGGGGTCAGGCACTGATGCTTCAATTAACAGGATTGTGCTGTACAATATTGTTATATGGTGGTATACAATAATTCAAGCAAAAGAAATGATTTTAGCTGTCATTTCCTCTGAACATCATCCTTATCCCTACTTTAAAAGGCCTTAAAACATCATCCAACACAGATGACCAAGGGTCAGCCACTGACACTTTTTCAGATAGAATTGCAGTGTATGATATTATTATATAGGACCATGCAATTTTTCTACCCAATGAAATAATTTTACACCACCATTTCCTTGGTCAGTCATTCCTCCTGGGGTTTGTCACTTACTGACCAGATATTCTAATTCTTGCAGAAAAGATTCAGGAACTGGTGCTTATACTAGCACAATTGCTATGTATGATTTTTGTATATCATAATATATAGTTGTTCAGATGGATGACATGATGTTATCTCTGATTTCCTCTACATCACATTTTTCCTGAAGCCCATCACTTGCTGATAATACACCCACATGCTTGAAGAAAATGTTCATGAACTGATGCTTCCATACAGGTGTTCCAATGAGAGAAATGATTTTATCAGCTACACCTCATTCTTCCCCGCAAAGAAAATTGGTTACAAGCAAGGGATCCAGCCGCAGTGATTGGTCGCAGGCAAGCAGCGCAACAGGTTGAAGAGGCCACAACAAAGGCAGAGGCAGCACAGAAAGGACTCGGAGTTGAAGAGTTGGAGGTGCAACTTGAATGATTCACCCCGATGGGCATGCCATCCCTGGCATGGCTTTGAGGTACGGCAGGAGGTGAAGATGAGTTGCTGCGAGCTCAAGTAGACATTGCATGTTGCCAATGCCAAGAGCAAGTGCTGCCCTGCAAGCTATGACCGCGACAGTGCAGTGTAAAGCAGATCATGATAGTGGGTGTGAAGTCCAGGATGACTCAAATGTGAGACAACCTGGGCCGTCACACCACCCCACACTCACTGACAATGCACAACAGTCTGGGACTTTTCAACTCATAATGAGGGGCAGAAGGAGCGATAGAAAACTTTGACAAGGCAGAATCACAAGCATGCTTATCTCTCGACAAAAAAAGTCAGTAAATGACTAGCAGCGCTTACTGCGCCCACGGACGAACTACTTACCTTGTTCCCAACAACCAGCGTGCTCAAAAGCGTGCAACAATCTTTCCATCAGCCGCCAAGCTGCCATGCCCTCAACACCAATGCTGCCCTTCAAACTATCTATCCGAAACATCAAAACTATGTCAAGGCGATGCAGTGAACCAAGGATGTTCGAACACGAACATTCCAGCATTGAGAAACAACAAAATAAGTTGTTCTGTAACGCACCTATTATCCAAGACCCTACACACTCAGAGGTGCGTAACGAATCCTCCTATGGCCTCAAAACGGCCATCTTCCCGATCCCTCCCCCACCTGTAGTCCAAGGCTCTATGCATTCAAATATGCGTATCAACTCCCCTGGCACAAGGTAAAGGGGGAGGAAGTGACAGTCAAAGCAAACATCGTTGGACGTTTGTAAGTAAAGAGACACATTACAAACATGTTTGGGTAAAGGATGGGTGGCATGTTCTATGCCATCCACAGGGAATTCAACGGGTTACTTACCTGTTTCCAAGCGCATTGCAATCTGTCCCTCGGCATCTGAATGGCTGCACCCCGACCACCATCGCGGTCCATCCAACGGCAGCATTCCCATCAATCCAAAGGGTCAAGACTATGCCAAGGTGGCATAGTTATCTTATGTACGTTACTTAGAGGGGGCACTGATGGAGAGCACGGTGTTATATGACTCACTGCACACTCGATAATACGGTCTTATACCCCAATTCAATAAATTCCAAATAGCTAGAGTCCCGCTTTTAACATCCAGTTTACAATCAAAATACAAATTTCTATCTATCGGTGGGGTCCAGCATTAGACGATCACTGAGGGTACCAAATGAAATATGATACGCACTCCCAACTGTGTACATCCGAAAACATGTACACCCCCTCCACCCCATCGTCATCAAATATGACAAGAGCTCCAACACATTTTTGCTTCAAATGAACGGTCAGAAAAAGCCAACAAAATATTATATAGACTTACCGCTCGTCTCTTCCGCTCGGCTCATTTCTTAGGGCATTCTAGAAACCGATAGTCATATCTTTGAAAGGTGGCTTTGCACCACTAATGGTCCCTATGGACCTTGACCCGATGGCCACGCTGTGAAGAGCTGACTATTAGATAAAGTAAAAATGGAATAAAACACTTACTTTGAAGGGCCAACCATGTTCAACAATTGGCGTTCTAGAATCCCGACGTGCCATAGGTGATGGCTGTGGTTAGAGATAGGGAGGGAGGGTTGAAGCTGTGCTTGCAAGGTTTGAAGTATGTAGGGTGGTGATAGGGCCACCTGGCGGTTTAAGCTCCGAAATGACTCCAAACGACACATAGGTGACCTCACACGCCATACGAATGAACGCGAACACCTCCGATCCCACATTAGCCACCGCGAAACAAGTTCGAACAACTTCGAACTTCTTCGAACACCTTCGAACTATTTCGCACACGTCCGCGACGCTTCGACCGCACGTGTTCACCTCGTACCTGTTTCACGGATGTTCGGACGCGTTACCCGCACCTTCCACATGTTCCCCCACCTCATCCGACATGTTCTGGAGGCACGCACACAGGTATATTAGCGCCTTGGGAAACAACGAGGCGCTTAGCGAGATTTTGAGATATTACAACAAAGGACAGTCCCTTCGGACATGTTTTATGCTCCGCATTTTGATCAGGAGGTCTCCTTTCTTATCACTTTTATTTGTTTTTGATGTAGATATGTTTCACATAGCCTCATGTTCTGCCTCATGTTTCTCTATTCCCTTTTTGGTACTTTCCTCTAAAAACATATAAAAGCTTGTACCACTTACATACAAAGAACAAGAAATCATCTTCACCTCATATCGTCTGGATTTAAGGAGTTTTATGCTCTAAATCTAAACTAGCCTTAGTCCGAAGTTTTGTGAAGTTATCACGAACTTCTTCGTCCATCGTCGCGTCCTCGAAACAATCTTCCACACTTATTCCCACACTCTCGTCGTCACTTCCAGCCTCTCATATTGCGTACCCAGACAGACCGCCCTCGTCAAACATCGCGTGTTATACTTCGAACTTCTTCGAACTTCCTTGAACACCTTCGCGCGCGCGTAAACTAACATCGGGGCTTCGAAACCACTTCGCCTTGCCCGAAACCACCTCAAACCTATTTCCGAACTCATCTACATTCTCAACAGTGTGGGCGGTAGACGTTTAGGCCACCTCGCACCCTTCCTCTGACTTGTGTTATACCAAACTGACATATTAGGTGTTTTTGTTTGGGTTTCCGGGTCGAGCATCATCAGTGGTTAGTTAGACGATGGTAGTAGTTAAGGTAGAACAAAAACAAACTCACAAGTAGCAAGGTAGTATTAGGGTAAGTAAGAGAGCACAGACTCTTGTTGGTTGTGGTAGTATTCCTAGTTTCGTTTGATGCTGTGTGTTCGACTTGAACTAGAAAGTAAGTTAGAGAAGCTACACCTGGTCTAGGCTCAAATGAAGTCTATCCTAAGCATCGAAACTACATCATGGTGACACAGTTAACCAAGGATGTTCCAGCAGTGAGAAACAACAAATGAGTTGCTCCGTAATGCACCCATTAACCAAGATCCTGCACACTCAGAAGTGCAATAAATTCTCCTACAGCCCCCTTCCCAATCCCTGTCCAAGGCTCTACACATTCAAATATGTGCATCAACTCCCCTGGCACAAGGTAAAGGGGGGGAAAGTGACAGTCAAAGTGAATATTGAGCTGCATTCCGATTTTGTGCTGTGCTGCTGTGTTTCTTTGTTGAAGAGTTAAGGGCATATATGGGCATGAAGTTAAGGAGGAGAGTCAGCATGCGGAGGTAGCTCGATTGAGCATCCGCTGGGTGTATTTTATACCATGGGGGGATAAGTGCATGCAGTGTAGCTTTGCCGTAAACTTTGTCCTCTCTGCTGATGCCTGTCATTGTGGTCGGGGTAAACATGAGGAGAGGGAGATGTGCAAATGGGACTTTTGAGGAGACATGTGTGAGGGACTGTGTAGGAAGGCAAAAAGGCAGAAAGGAAATCGTAAGTATTTGAGAAAACACAGTAAGCACCGCAATGAATTGAGGTTCGGGGGAGGGAAATTTTGCAGGGGAAGGGTTGCTAGTGGGATGATAAGGGGCAAAGATACTACTGTGTGTGATTCAAGGGGCTATAGACCAATCAGTGAGGACAGTGCCACAAATCTCTGGTAAACATATGATCTTTGTGACTGCCAGAGCAACCAAAAGACCAAAAAAAGATAGAACATACAAAGACGTCCAATACAGATGTCCAATCTGAGCTGACAGGTGTTGAGAAATGTATGACTAGAGCATTCCTGTAAAATCCTCAGGCTCTCTGATGTCCTCATCCTCATCCTCATCCCCATCTTCTACGTCATCCATTTCTATGTCGTCCCACCCTTCCAAGTCACGGTCTTCTAAACACAACTCTGGGTTGTCCGAGTTGTAACCCATGTCACTACCTCTGTCGTTGGGTTGTTCAAGAGACTTTCTCAATGCCTCCTGCAGCTCCATATCTGGAACCTGAAAATCCTGGGCATCTCCAGCCAGATCGGAAACATGGCCTGAGGTGGATGCTGGCTGATGTGCATGGAAGTGGCCAACACCTAGTCCCCAGTGGTAGCACATGAGAAGATCCCGGTCAGAGAACCTGGCAGGATATAATAAAATCAGAACTAGCAGGTAAGCAGCGAACCCACCGGCCAACAAAGTATTGATTGTAATCTTTACCATCCTTGGCACAGCGTGAGATACCAATCCCATCCTCCTGTTGTTTTCCTTTTGCAAAGACTGGTAAGATGTGGCACCTGCACAGGATGTCTTTTGGATCCACAAAACCAAAAGAATGATTTTTGTTTATAGGAGGGAAGCAGACAGAGTCCAGCTTGGAATTGCTCCACCCTGAAGACCCTGGGTTAACAACCTCAAACCATCGCACCCACAAAAAATTGAAGCGGTGGGATTCAAAATCATGCATGCCAGGCCCAGTATAAATCACATTAACATGATATCCGCCGAGGACCTGTGCGTACAAGAAATGATGCAGATTCAAAGAGATGAGGGAGCCTTCCACATCATCAGCAAGCAGCATGACGTTGCGACAAGATGTCCCTGGGTTAACAATGTCAGTTCCATGCTTGACATCATAAGTGGTGAAGTGGAATCGAATAAGCTTGTGGTGGTATATGCAGTTGTTCTTGAAAAACACAAAATTGCATGCATTTCCATCAGGGCTACGAAACGGTCCAGTATCTGAGCCCGTTCTGATGCTGGAAGGCTCTGAAAGCGATTCAACTCCCTGGAGAAGTGCCCTTTGGATTCGAGAAAGCAGATGCTCTCTTAACTTTGGTAGAAAATTCTGTGTCAGAGGGGTTAGTACCGTTCAGCAGAAGAAGAATACGAAGGCTGCTCACCTTGATTGCAGGATCACCCTCGTTCTTTTGCAGAAAGGCCAGTATGTGTACAGGACATTTCTGTGACTGTCCTATGTTGTACTGTACCCCAGGATCATGCATAAGGTCCTCTGGATCTATTTCAGAAGGTGAGCTAAGTCGTGGGCGATTCAGCCGCTCATGGATTGTGCTGATGTGGCATTCTTGTCGCTCAACCCTTGATATTTGCTGTGGTATTGATCAGCTGCTAGTCCGAAGTGACCGAGTTTTGGATGTTCGGTGCTCAAGCTCGCTCTGATGCCCACCACAACAGTCAGACATAGCATGCAAATCATCGGGTAAAATCTTACTGGTTGAGTGGAGTATGAGTCAGTTGTACCAAAGTGTTGGATGGTGTCAATGTAGTCGCCAAGTACATGGTGCTTATAAGTCCTCAGATTGAGTTTCTTCTGCTTCTGTGCATTAGTGTTGGGTGCCGTAGGTCTTCTTGATTCGGACGCCGCATTAGTGGCAGATTTCTCCTGACGCCATTGCCGAGCAGCCCACTCGCATTCCAACTCTTGAGTGTCATATGCTGCACATGTCTTTTCCTCAAAGGTGCGTAGTCTGTTTCCCAGAGATGTAGTGACAGGGGATAAAATGTCCAGAGTCGCATCTGTGTGCATGCAGAGCTTGGCAAGACCATGCCAGTGGGCTAATTCAAATAGGAGCTTAAGAACATATGTATTGTGTGGTTCAGGCAGAAGACCATCAAAAATGGGTATAGCGCACTACAGGAATGGTGTTGGTCAAGTTGAGAATTCTCAGGCTGGTAGTAAAACCCACTTGTAGCATATCCTCATAATCATGAGTGGTCATCTTCTTCAGTTCCGACCGGTTCGACCATATTTTTCTTATCCCATCAACCCCAAAAGGAGGGATTTCTCGAAACCTAATCAAAATATCAGTACCAAGCATTCAAGCCTTGAATGATGCTTGCTGTCTATCCAATTCATGCTTAAGGCTTCCATCCTAACAATCTGGAACACGTAGTAGATGTATAAAAACTGCCTTCCAGACTCCGAGCTCAACCTCGTGCATGAGATCCACAGCAAGCATGTCAAACATGTTGAAACCAAATGCCACCAACTTGCTTGAAAATGCATTCTGATGACAAGGCATGAGCATTGAAATATCATCATATAAAGAAAGCACATACTGCTGTGGGAACAAGAGAATCTTCTTGTAGGAGATCTTCCACTGCCCTACTATCAACCACATAGCCCTTCTCATATATCTTCTCGTGCGCTGTCTCAATACGAGCACGGTGTTTCGCATCGTCCATCCGGGCAAGAGCCCTGCGCTGTGCCATATCTCGACACATCCCCATGTTGGCAACATGATCCAATGGTATGAGGCAACGGGAACAGGGGCACCGACCTATGTTGCAAATGCTGGCTATAAGAATTCTGTGAAATTTTTGAGTTATATCAGACAACGACATTCAAAAGTCTAGACTTACTTCTCCTTGTAGTCCGCAGAATATGTAAATATATGAGGGTGAAAATAATGCCGAAAGCCATCACAGCACTTGATCACAATTCCGTGTTGGTAGGCTTCCAGAAATTCATCATCAAGGATGATAGCCCACTGAGTGTGATAAATTTCTCGATGACAATGGGCCATGAATGCACTGTTTGGGCCCTTTCCACCAAGATGCTCTGTGGTGAAGGTTTTAAATGCATCTGGAAGCTGTCATTCAAAAAGGAATGAGAATCGCATACTAGAGCAAAGCTGACTCGGATGAGGGCCTACTCACCATCTCCAGGTAGACGACATGCTCAAATGCTTGACAGGAGGGTTTTTATCTTCTGTCCTTCAACTCATTCCCCATCACAAGATAAACAGGCAATAGTTTAGCGGTACTGAATGCGTTGAGCTGAGTACCATCTGAGGCAAACATAAGACCCACTACAACCCTCAGAAGGCCACACCCCAGCTCTCTGGGAGATTCCTGAAGGTCACGGTGAGCCTCAATGAATGCCTCTGAGGTGTAAAGTTCTCCGTAAACTTTGACTGGTTTAGAGGTTTCAGTCGGTTGCCAAAATAACTCATACGGCTCAAAATGGAGGTGTGGATGGCTAGAGAGACACATGATTTTCCCCCTAACCACTGACACCAGCTTGCAGTGATGAATGGTTCCCATGTCGAACTCCTTTTGCCCTGGATGCAGCGACCTTTTGTGGAATGGGACCTTGATCTTGATTGGGGTTTTAACCCAGTTGCCATTATCCTCTTCATCCTCCTCTTCATTAGAGGGGTTGCATGACTGATCTCCACCCAGCTGTGCATCAATATGCTGCCAGTTTGTCCCTGAAACATCCTCAGGTTGAAAGTTTGGATGTCTGACTATCTTGATGAGATCCTGAAAGCCCGATTGCATTTTCTTCAACCCGCCACTCCAATACCATTCTCCTAGCACAAACGATGACTGATTCGGGTATGGGTGGTAGGAGTCAGCGGGATAAAAAGTACCCGGGGACGTATCCATCAAGTCGTTGTGTGTTATATTCTCATTGGGATTGTGGTCTGGGAAGCGAGTTGTATGATACTGCCGGAAAAGGCCAAATTTATTTCATGTGGATTTCAGCAGCTTCCCAACATGCAAATAGATATTCAGGGTTTGCTCGGATGAGGGGGATGCCTGTGTGGCAGCTGGAGAAGCGGTTGGCGTGCATTCCGATGTGACCGTGACCAGTTGGGGTGCTGGAGGAAGTGCTGCTGGAGGGGCAGGCAGTATATCCCGATATTGTTCCGGCAGTTGGCAGTTTTCCCGGCGACCCCTGCACTCTGCCAGGGGTTGATCCAAGTCTTCATCATTCATGGAGGCACTCTGTGAGAGGTATAATAGCAATTCAAGTTGCACCAACATCATAAGTCTCACCTCATGTTGCATAGCGAGTGCAACGTTGTTTGATTCTTGGTTAACGATTAGATTTTGTTCTGGAGGGCCTTCCATGGTTGTGTCTTGCATTACTTCCATTATTCAATGCTTCTTGGATTGCCAGACCTCTTTGGGTTTGTCCAGAGCTCTGGAAAGCTGTTTCCCCATCTTCTGGCAACTACGTTGGTGGAAAGTATAAGCTTGTGGCACAGAGAACATGCGGCCACAAACACAGACTTGACACCAAGCTGGCGGCAGGTCCATGGCGCAGTAACGAGAACAGTGATGGACAGAATTGCCAAAAACGCCCACCTGGAAACCTCAGCCCTCAGGCTGAACGTAGGGAAACAATCTTTGAATAAGTCACAATGTTTGATCAGCCATATACAGGCTATGATGATGGTGTATGAGTCAGTTTATGAATTGATAGTCTGATATAACCGGTGACACACAAAATGACCATCATGGTAAACTTGAATTTGGTGGTGCACTGGCACTACAGATGCATTGTCTTAGAATCAGGAAAAGTTAATGCTGAGGGGATGGATGAGCTGACCTTCTCATCAAACTTGCACTTCGAGAAATTTCCAGTTCAAAGCACCCTGAACCATCAGTAGATATCATCGATAATTGTAGGACCATACCTTTGCTTCAACCACAGATGATGAGGTATGCTAGAATAACTGGAAGCTGTGACCAATCAAATAGGACATTCACAGGTAAAGATATTTTACAAAATATACGTAAGGATTGTGGAAGTCGGGCAGGGACAACTGCGGCACAGCCAAATAAGTGATAGAAAGTCTGCGAGTAGAAACGAGCTATGCAATCTTCAAGTTCTGGCAGCGGAATGGCACTGGCAGGAAAGTGGCCCACCACCATGGTGGGATGAGGAGTATCCCCCTGAAGAGGGGGATGAGGAATATCCTCCCGAAGAAGAGGATGAGGATGAGGATGAGCCAGAGTGATCACTGCTCATGGACAGTGGAAAAGTCTATTTGTCTCAATTTTCTTTTGATGCAAACAAAATCATTGGCTAGGCGCATTATTGAGTAGCACCCCAGTTAAATCGCATAAAGCGTATGATTCTCAAATTACAGACATGTGTGGTCATGCAGCTGTGAGTCATTTTAATTAATTATTTCTAATTACAGGAATATATTTATTGAGCA